>JANJGK010000016.1:6168039-6176515 GCA_039081455.1 Macrobrachium rosenbergii
TATATATATATATATATATATATAGATATATATATATATATATATATATATATATATATATATATATATATTATATATATATATATATATATATATATAATATATATATATATATATATGTGTGTGTGTGTGTGTGTGTGTGTGTGTGTGTGTGTGTGTGTGTGTGTGTGTATAACTAAATCACGAAAATATGTAACGTGATGAATATATAAATAAACATAAAATCCACGAAGGAAAGGGAAACACTGGAATGCTGCTAGGCCTTTCGACTGTCTGTCGTAATCACTTAGCAGACTGAAGGAATATAAAAGTATGTTTACAAAGAAAGCCTCATATAAATGACAGATGGGGATTACAAAGGAAAAAATATGCACCTGGAATCCAACAAAATTGAAGAATAAGTAGAGCTGCCAAAAACAGGGTAAATATTTAAGATGTTTTTACAAAGAATTTGGGATCAACCGTTCAGAAGCAGGGACAGGACAATTAAAGATTATACAAGCGGGTGACTGACCACCAAAAAATGTTAGTACAACAAAACAATTCTCTCTTTTTTTGTAAATAATAAAAATTTTTGCAAGGTGAACATTTTTTACAAATAAAAAATGATATTAAACATACGGATACATAGAGAATATATAAAAGGTAACCTAATTTGTAATTAACTCAGTGATTTTATCTTTTAGATCATTCTTCACTATTTTTCTAATACAGGGGTCCAAATAATACATGCCAGGGCTAAAAGTTAAGATTACAGCTGGAAGTAAGCTAGATAATAGCGGACTCCCAAAAGATTTCTTGAAGAGAAACCTTTCGATCTGGCAATCACTGGACTTTCAGGCTTATTTATCCTGTGAGAGTTTTCACTTATATGAATGAATATAGCATTGGATGTTTGTCCAGTTTTGATGAATACTCATGTTGCTTAATACATACATCTAAATCTTTGCTAGACTGGCCAATATAAAAAGAGAACAATACAAAAGTGTAATTTTATATGTTATATGTTGTTGTTTTCTTTAGGGCTATTTTTTATCAACATTCCTTTTAGTGTGATATTATAGGAAAAATCAAAGTTGATGTTAAAAGATTTAACAACGATTTTATGTTTTCAAAACCCCTCAGATAAGGCAAGCTAAGAATGTTCTTAGGGGATTCCTTATCCATGTCACTTTCACAATAAAACTTTTTGTGGGCTTTATTATAACAAATGTCTAGTGCATGTGAAAGATAGCAAAAATATGTCCCAATTTTTCTTATGTTTTCAACTCCTTGATCCAAATACTGGGGACTGACAATGTGCAAAGCTCGTAAAAACATAGAAGAAAAATGTATATTTTGATGTTTAGGTGATGGCCTGGATAAAAATGGACATAAGTAAGTTGTTGGTTGGGTTTCCTATAAATACTGAATTTGCATTGTAATGGTTCTCTCTGTATGAAAACATGTAAGAAAGGGAGGCAATTGTCTTTTTATAATTCTAAAGTAAACTTAATGGATTATTCAAATTAGAGAGTAAATAATTTACATCAATACCAGCAGGCAAAACAGCTAAAATATCGTCAACATATCTATACCATTTTAAAGGAGTATAAATGGTATTAGGGTAAATATCGTATTTGAAAGGGTTGACCATTGCCATACCAAAATATTTGTTGGTAAAAATTCACCATTGAATATAAACTTACAATCACAAATGCACAACCTAATGAGTGAAATAATATGACTTACAGGTAAAGGTATTTCATGATGGATTAGTTCATTACTAAGATACTCTAAAATAGAATCTATAGGACTTTAGTAAATAAGAGAACAATCATCAAAACTAACGAATCTATCAGTGATTTTATTTAATTTATCAACTAAATCTAGGCAATTATATATGTGAGAATCAGAGATACTCAAGTAACGGGGACAGAGCTTGGTAATATATTTCGAAAGTTTATGTATTGAGCCAACAGCACTGATAATAGGCCACATAGGATTATTTTTATGTATTTTTTTACTAATCCGTACAAGTAAGGTAGCGAGGGAAATTTTACTGACAACTGACCTATAGTCCTTTTTTTTTATGTTTAAGGATTTTTTTCACTGTGCTGTTGAAATTTTTTTTATGACTTGAAGGGAATTCTTTGTAGTTTTTTGTAAGTCGTATCATCATCCAGTAGGCTTGCATACGTGATATGTAGTCAGCTTTATCTAAAATTACAATACTATTCGACTTATCAGCTTTTGTGATGTGGATTGTATTGTCTTTTTTCAGATCGGTCAAACTTTTCTTATAGCGAGCAGGGCAATTACTTTCATGCCTAACATTCGCAGCTCCATAAACAATACCTTTAATTATGGCAACATGATTTTGAGGAAGATCACAATACTTTTTAAAATATACATAGGGACGACGCAATCGTTAAAGCAGAGGGTCTATTAAATACAAAGAAAGATAAACCATATCCGAGTGCACTCACAACATTTTCACTTATTTGTTTACTTGATAAATTTATAACACAGTCATTACGTGCACTATTAGTCCAGTCACTACTATCAATAAGATTTTTTTTTTTTTTCTGTCGTGTTTTCCTTGTTAGGGCACCTGTAGTGCTACGAAGTTTTCCATAAACTTCTTATCGCAGTAAGTCACCCCAATTAGCCGGGATGGAATGATTGAATGAAATTCTGGATTTTTCTAATTCCTTAAATTTTTCCTTCTCCTCTTGCTTTGCGGCTGCTTTAACATCATAGCACTGAATTCATTGAATGGGTGATGGTCATATCTTCTTAAACGTCGAGGTAGCATGGGATTTAGGGAGCACTTCTTCAGCGAAATACAGAAACTTAAGTTGAATTCTGGTCGCCGAAAGAGAGTTGGAGAAGGTAGTGACTACGCAGTTCAAAAGAGGAAACAGGATAGCAAAAGAAAACGTGGCCCTCATTATGTATAACTGAATCACGAAAATATGAAACGTGATGAATATATATAAAAAAATTTTGCACAAAGAAAATAATCCTATGCGGCCTATTATCAGTACTGTTGGCTCAATTTTATATAAACTCCGGATTATATTACCAAGCTCTTGCCCCCGTTACTTGCAACTATTTCCGAGTCTCACGTATATAATTGTCTAGATTTAGTTGATAAATTAAACAAAATCACTTTTTGCCCCACTGATAGGTTCGTTAGTATTGATGTTTGTTCTCTTCTACTAAAGTCCCTATAGATTCTATTTTAGAGCATTTTAGTAATCAACTAATCCATCATGAATTACCCTCTACCTTTAAGTCATTTTTCACTCACTAGATTGTGCATTTGTGATTGTTAGTTTATATTCAATGGTGAATTTTACCAACAAATATTAGGTATATGGCAATGGGGCAACCTTTATCCCGACTCTTCTCAAACTTGTATATGGGATTCTTTCAAATACGATATTTACCTAATACCATTTATACCCCTTTAAAGTAGTATAGATATGTTGATGATATTTTAGCTGTTTTGCATCCTGGTATTGATGTAAATGATTTACTTTCTAATTTGAATAACCAAGTACCATACGTTAAGTTTACTTTAGAATTATAAAAAGACAATTGCCTGCCTTTCTTAGATGTTTTCATACATAGAGAACTATTTCAATGCAAATTCAATATTTATAGGAAACTAACCAACAACTTAACTTATGTCCATTTCTATTCATCAAAATATAAATTTTTTCTTCTATGTTATTACGAGTTTTGTGCATTGTCAGTCCCCAGCATTTGGATCGAGAAATTGAATACATAAGAAAAATAGGGACAGATTTACGTTATCCTTCACATATACTACACATTTGTTAAAATAAAGCCCACAAAATGTTTTATGGTGAAAGTAACATGGATAAAGAAACCTTTAAGAACATTCTTAGCTTATCTTATTTGAGTGGTTCAGAAAACATAAAATCATTGTTAAAATCTTTTAATGTCAACCTTGTTTTTTCATATAATAACACACAAAAAATTAATAAAAACAGCCCTAAAGAAAAAAACAACATAACATATAAAATTCCACTTTTGTACTGTCCCTCTTTTTATATTGGCCAATCTAGCAAAGATTTAGATGGATGTATTAAGCAACATAAGTATTCCGTCAAGGCTGGACAAACATCCAATGCTATATTCATTCATTTAAGCGAAAACTCCCACAGGATAAATTGGATTGAAAGTTCAGTGATTGCCAGATCGAAAGGTTTCTCTTCAAGAAATCTTTTGGAGTCCACTATTATCCAGCTTACATCCAGCTATAATTTTAACCTTAGCCCTGGCATATATCATTTGGACCCCAGTATTAGAAAAATTTTCAAGAACGACCTAGAAGATAAAATCACTGACTTCATTACAAATTAGTAACCTTATATATATTTTCTATGTATCGTATGTTTAATAAAATTTTTATTTGTAAAAATGTTCACCTTGCAAAAATTTTTATTGTTCACAAAAAAAGGAGATTTATTTTGTTGTACTAATATTTTTTGGTGGTTAGTCACCCCCTTGTATAATTTTTTTATTGTCCTGTCCTTGCTTCTGAACGGTAGATCAAAGTCCTTTGTAAAACCTCTTAAATATTTAACCCCGTTTTGGCAGCTCTGCTAATTCTTCAATTGTGTTGGATTCCAGGTGCATATTTTTTCCTTTGTAATCCCCATCTGTCATTTATATGAGCTTTCTTTGTAAACTTACTTTTATATTTCTTCAGTCTGCTAAGTCGAAAGGCCTCACAGCACTCCAGTGTTTCCCTCTCCTTTGTGGATTTTATCTTTATATATATATATATATTTATATATTTATATATATATATATAATATATATATATATATATATATATATATAATATATATATATATATATATATATATATATATATATATATATATATATATAGTATATATATATATATATATATATATATGTATATATATATATATATATATATATATATATATATATATATACTATATATATATATATATATATATATATATATATATATATATATATATTATATATATATATATATAATATATATATATATATATATATATATATATATATATATATATATATATATATATATATATATATATATATATATATATATATGAAGTTTTTATCACATCACCGTGATTCATATACAAGCATTAAGCTACAAACGTCCTTTAATATCCAATTCGCTCTACCTCGGAAATAATATATTTTCATATATGTTACCAAGGGGAATTTTTTTAGTTGATAATAAGTATGCCGTCCTGTGGGCTCGAACCAACGAAGGACAGGAACTCAGGACTACAGGGACGCATTAACCCGTGCGGCCACAAGAGAGGTATAAGTGGATATCGGCTCCCATGTACAAATCACCCGTCGAACTCAGGTGTTTGTATTTGGAGACGATATCCACCCACCTCTGCCATGTTGACCGTGTAATGCGCTCCTGAGTTCCTGTCCTTCGTTGGTTCGAGCCCACGGGACGGCGTACTAATTATCAATTAAAAAATTCCCCTTCGGGAACATATGTGAAAATATATTATTTCCGATGTAGAGTGAATTGCATATTAAAGGACGTTCGTAGCTTAATGCTTGTATATGAATCACGGTGATGTGATAAAAACTTCATAATATGGCTGCGTGCGACAAACGCATTACACGCTCAACATGGCAGAGGTGGGTGGATATCGTCTCCAAATACAAACACCTGAGTTCGACGGGTGATTTGTACATGGGAGCCGATATCCACTTATACCTCTCTTGTGGCCGCGCGGGTTTAATGCGTCCCTGTAGTCCTGAGTTCCTGTGTTTCGTTGGTTCGAGCCCACGGGACGGCGTACTTATTATCAACTAAAAAATTCCCCTTCGGTAACATATATGAAAAATTTATTATTTCCAAGGTAGAGGGAATTGCATATTAAAGGACGTTCGTAGCTTAATGCTTGTATATGAATCACGGTGATGTGATAAAAACTTCATAATATGGCTGCGTGCGACAAACGCATTACACGGTCAACGTGGCAGAGGTGGGTGGATATCGTCTCCAAATACAAACACCTGAGTTCGACGGGGTGATTTGTACATGGGAGCCGATATCCACTTATACCTCTCTTGTGGCTACGTGGGTTAATGCGTCCCTGTAGTCCTGAGTTCCTGTCCTTCGTTGGTTCGAGCCCACGGGACGGAGTACTTATTATCAACTAAAAAATTCCCCTTCGGTAACATATATGAAAATATATTATTTCCGAGGTAGAGCGAATTGGATATTAAAGGACGTTTGTAGCTTAATGCTTATATATACATATTATATATATATATATATATATATATATATATATATATATTATATATATATATATATATATATATATATATATATATATATATATATATATATATATATATATATATATATATAATATATATATATACATATATATATATATATATATATATATATATATATATATATATATATATATATATATATATATATATATATATATATATTATATATATATATATATATATATATATATATATATATATATATATATATATATATATATATATATATATATATATATATATTTCGTCTCTGTCTGTCAGCTATGAAGTAGAGTTTAATGGCATGGCTGGAGGAAACTCCATTGTGGGAGGGGTCAACTTATGTAGGAAACCCCCCAGTATAACCTGACTTGGGTTGGGGGGCAGACATTACCGACCTCATAGCCCCAGCATCGGATGTTTTGGCGGTTAGATAGCCGTTAGGGGACACAAGGGCGAATACTGGCTGTAACTAGGCTATTAACCTTACCCTCAAGTACTTAACTATAAGACCTTTTTTCCCTACGACCTTTTGCTGGCTGTGTGACTGCTTTCAGATCACCCGATATTTGATGCTCCAAACTAAACAACAAAGCAGATGCGATGCCCCTACAACCTGGGCGACAAACACTCCTTTACTTGACTGCAACTGCATAAAGTTGGTGCGGGTCCTTCTCTCTGAGTGGGCATGGACTGCGAGACTCCTGCAGCTGAAATTCATCTTCTGCAACGAGCTCAGTGAACAAAAGGAACGAGGTACGTCTGGAAGCACTCGGTCCACTGCCAGTTTTCTGTTTCTCCTCGTGAATTTCTCTCCATTTTCAATATTTCCAACTCTTCATTCTCCTAAACATAGTCCTCCTTTGTCAAATCAGACATAGCAGCCCTTTTGCACTCATGACTTGTCCTAAGCTCAAATTTAATTAGTTCAGTGATCATAATTAGATTGCTCCCACCATAGCGTTACCACGGGCTAGTTAAATCTAACTGATCAGTTCCTCCATCGTGCATAATTAAGTTCATGTGAGAGAAAATCATTGGTTTTTAATGCTAACCTGGAATTCTCTTCCAGAACCATGTTATTTGGCCCTTCAAGTGGCCTACCCTGCCTTGTGATCCAAAACTAGAGTAGATGTTTAACTCTCATCCTGCCACATTCAACAGTCTTCTGTTTAGCGGTCCCCATGGCACTAGGACAGTTCACCCCCTTAATGAATCATGTTGCATTAACAACCCAAAATCATTTAACCAGTAACAGTCTGCACGTTCATTTGTGTGTTAAACTATTTCAGGGCCGTAGCCTTTTCAGATTCAGCAATTTGCTACGCATTGTCTAATTTTATTGCACATTGTATGTGCTTGCTTGTTGCTTAGTCAGCCCTTTCATATTAATTTCTCGATTGCTGCATTTGTAAATAAATTTAGTTTAAATTAAATAACTGGTTAATTTTTCCCAATGGCAACTTCCAGTTCTCTGTTTACTTAGATGTGTTATCAAGGTAAGTCAGTCTGTTCATTCCATTTATCGCTTACATTCTGAGTACTTTGTGTTGGCCTTCAAGGCAGTTAATTAAGAAACCCATGTTCTTTCTTCCAACCAGCCTCAGAATGTAACAGTAGTCGATCTCGCCAGATCTTAGTCAATTAGTAACGAGAATTAGCTTCGCTATCACTAGACTAGGAAGGAAACGAACCGAGGAATGATATATAATTCATAAAAAAAATTTATTATATTATTCACAAAGGCAAAATATAAGGGTGGCCGAACTGAGGCCAAGGATAACAAGGTAAGGGTTATTATTATAATTGTTGTAAAGTTAAGGATGCATTAGGAACAGATAGGAAAAAAAGTGTAAAAAAAAGTGATTAGCAGTAAATCTCTTAATTATATATTCATATAAGATAGAGGCGAGGCCGCAAAATAGTTCTTAAGTTAGAGATAGAGAATAATTGCCCTCGAAATTTCGTGTACAAATAGCAGCTGTGTTGATGCCAGAAGACTGATCATTAGGGATTAGGAAGTGCTTCCCAGGGATTTATTGCATGTGTTAGCCGTGAACAGTTAGCTAAGAATGTTGTTCGAAAACAGTTACGGCAGAGGAAGTGTACAATTCCTGTGTTAGTGAAATGTAGTTAA
>JANJGK010000016.1:6176615-6196615 GCA_039081455.1 Macrobrachium rosenbergii
ACCTCCGCCATGATAGTTCGTTGGTACGTTTGGAACACGCAGCTCTTATTATGAAATTTTTTTATCACACCGTGATTTATATACAATCATGAAGCTACAAATGTCGTTTAATATCAAATTCACGCTACCTCGAGAGTATCTCCGATGGAGAATTATCACCGAAGGGGAATTTATATAAGTGATAAATGAACAGGTACCACTGGGGACGCGAACCCTTGACATGGACCCATTCAACGACTCCAGTGGACGTTACCACCGCGCCATCAAGAGAGGTATAAATCATTACCGAGTCTGTTGTACTGTCATTGCCGAGGCTAAGTACAATTTCCCCGCTCACGACGGGAAAAAACAGTACAGCAGACTCGGTAATGATTTATACCTCTCTTGATGGCGCCGGTCGGTAACGTCCACTGGAGTCGTTGAATGGGTCCATGTCAAGGCGTTCGCGTCCCAGTGGTACCTGTTCATTTATCACTTACATAAATTCCCCTTCGGTGATAATTCTCCATCGGAGATACTCTCGAGGTAGCGTGAATTTGATATTAAACGACATTTGTAGCTTCATGATTGTATATAAATCACGGTGTGATAAAAAAATTTCATAATAAGAGCTGCGTGTTCCAAACGTACCAACGAACTATCATGGCGGAGGTGGGTCATTGCCGAGGCTAAGTACAATTTCCCCGCTCACGACGGGAAAAAACAGTACAGCAGACTCGGTAATGATTTATATCTCTCTTGATGGCGCGGTGGTAACGTCCACTGGAGTCGTTGAATGGGTCCATGTCAAGGGTTCGCGTCCCAGTGGTACCTGTTCATTTATCACTTATATAAATTCCCCTTCGGTGATAATTCTCCATCGGAGATACTCTCGAGGTAGCGTGAATTTGATATTAAACGACATTTGTAGCTTCATGATTGTATATAAATCACGGTGTGATAAAAAAATTTCATAATAAGAGCTGCGTGTTCCAAACGTACCAACGAACTATCATGGCGGAGGTGGGTCATTGCCGAGGCTAAGTACAATTTCCCTGCTCACGACGGGAAAAAACAGTACAGCAGACTCGGTAATGATTTATACCTCTCTTGATGGCGCGGTGGTAACGTCCACTGGAGTCGTTGAATGGGTCCATGTCAAGGGTTCGCGTCCCAGTGGTACCTGTTCATTTATCACTTACATAAATTCCCCTTCGGTGATAATTCTCCATCGGAGATACTCTCGAGGTAGCGTGAATTTGATATTAAACGACATTTGTAGCTTCATGATTGTATATAAATCACGGTGTGATAAAAAAATTTCATAATAAGAGCTGCGTGTTCCAAACGTACCAACGAACTATCATGGCGGAGGTGGGTCATTGCCGAGGCTAAGTACAATTTCCCCGCTCACGACGGGAAAAAACAGTACAGCAGACTCGGTAATGATTTATATCTCTCTTGATGGCGCGGTGGTAACGTCCACTGGAGTCGTTGAATGGGTCCATGTCAAGGGTTCGCGTCCCAGTGGTACCTGTTCATTTATCACTTATACAAATTCCCCTTCGGTGATAATTCTCCATCGGAGATACTCTCGAGGTAGCATGAATTTGATATTAAACGACATTTGTAGCTTCATGATTGTATATAAATCACGGTGTGATAAAAAAATTTCATATTAAGAGCTGCGTGTTCCAAACGTACCAACGAACTATCATGGCGGAGGTGGGTCATTGCCGAGGCTAAGTACAATTTCCCCGCTCACGACGGGAAAAAACAGTACAGCAGACTCGGTAATGATTTATACCTCTCTTGATGGCACGGTGGTAACGTCCACTGGAGTCGTTGAATGGGTCCATGTCAAGGGTTCGCGTCCCAGTGGTACCTGTTCATTTATCACTTATATAAATTCCCCTTCGGTGATAATTCTCCATCGGAGATACTCTTGAGGTAGCGTGAATTTGATATTAAACGACATTTGTAGCTTCATGATTGTATATAAATCACGGTGTGATAAAAAAATTTCATAATAAGAGCTGCGTGTTCCAAACGTACCAACGAACTATCATGGCGGAGGTGGGTCATTGCCGAGGCTAAGTACAATTTCCCCGCTCACGACGGGAAAAAACAGTACAGCAGACTCGGTAATGATTTATACCTCTCTTGATGGCGCGGTGGTAATGTCCACTGGAGTCGTTGAATGGGTCCATGTCAAGGGTTCGCGTCCCAGTGGTACCTGTTCATTTATCACTTATATAAATTCCCCTTCGTTGATAATTCTCCATCGGAGATACTCTTGAGGTAGCGTGAATTTGATATTAAACGACATTTGTAGCTTCATGATTGTATATAAATCACGGTGTGATAAAAAAATTTCATAATAAGAGCTGCGTGTTCCAAACGTACCAACGAACTATCATGGCGGAGGTGGGTCATTGCCGAGGCTAAGTACAATTTCCCCGCTCACGACGGGAAAAAACAGTACAGCAGACTCGGTAATGATTTATATCTCTCTTGATGGCGCGGTGGTAACGTCCACTGGAGTCGTTGAATGGGTCCATGTCAAGGGTTCGCGTCCCAGTGGTACCTGTTCATTTATCACTTATATAAATTCCCCTTCGGTGATAATTCTCCATCGGAGATACTCTCGAGGTAGCGTGAATTTGATATTAAACGACATTTGTAGCTTCATGATTGTATATAAATCACGGTGTGATAAAAAAATTTCATAATAAGAGCTGCGTGTTCCAAACGTACCAACGAACTATCATGGCGGAGGTGGGTCATTGCCGAGGCTAAGTACAATTTCCCCGCTCACGACGGGAAAAAACAGTACAGCAGACTCGGTAATGATTTATACCTCTCTTGATGGCGCGGTGGTAACGTCCACTGGAGTCGTTGAATGGGTCCATGTCAAGGGTTCGCGTCCCAGTGGTACCTGTTCATTTATCACTTATATAAATTCCCCTTCGGTGATAATTCTCCATCGGAGATACTCTTGAGGTTGCGTGAATTTGATATTAAAACAACATTTGTAGCTTCATGATTGTATATAAATCACGGTGTGATAAAAAAATTTCATAATAAGAGCTGCGTGTTCCAAACGTACCAACGAACTATCATGGCGGAGGTGGGTCATTGCCGAGGCTAAGTACAATTTCCCGCTCACGACGGAAAAAACAGTACAGCAGACTCCGGTAATGATTTATATCTCTCTTGATGGCGCGGTGGTAACGTCCACTGAGTCGTTGAATGGGTCCATGTCAAGGGTTCGCGTCCCAGTGGTACCTGTTCATTTATCACTTATATAAATTCCCCTTCGGTGATAATTCTCCATCGGAGATACTCTCGAGGTAGCGTGAATTTGATATTAAACGACATTTGTAGCTTCATGATTGTTTATAAATCACGGTGTGATAAAAAAAATTCATAATAAGAGCTGCGTGTTCCAAACGTACCAACGAACTATCATGGCGGAGGTGGGTCATTGCCGAGGCTAAGTACAATTTCCCTGCTCACGACGGGAAAAAACAGTACAGCAGACTCGGTAATGATTTATACCTCTCTTGATGGCGCGGTGGTAACGTCCACTGGAGTCGTTGAATGGGTCCATGTCAAGGGTTCGCGTCCCAGTGGTACCTGTTCATTTATCACTTATATAAATTCCCCTTCGGTGATAATTCTCCATCGGAGATACTCTCGAGGTAGCGTGAATTTGATATTAAACGACATTTGTAGCTTCATGATTGTATATAAATCACGGTGTGATAAAGAAAAAAAAAATTCATATATATATATTTATATATATATATATATATATATATATATATATATAATATATATATATATATATATATATATATATATATATATATATATATATATATATATATATATATATATATATATATATATATATATATATATGTAAATATACTGGCTGACCACCCCTTCGCTGCCCGGGAAAACTGAATGACAGTCTACTGGTAGGGGGAGCGAAGAGGAAGGGGGAGTTAAGAGGGAAGGGGAGAGGAGGGAGAAGGGAAATGGGAAGGGGGAAGGGTGAAGGGAAGGGGAAGAGGAGGGAGAAGGGAAATGGGAAGGGGGAAGGGTGAAGGGAAGGGGAAGAGGGAAGGGGAAAGGAAGGGGAAGGGGAAGGGAGGGGGAGGGGAGGGAAAAAAGAAGGGAAGAGGGAGGGGAAAGGGGAGGGGAGGGTGAGTGGAAGATAGAAGGGGAGGGAAGGGGGGAGGGGAAGTAACGTTCCTCTGTCAGAGGAGAATAAAAAGCATCTCCACTGAACAGAGACAATAAATAAAAAATATTGTATTTCTACAATTCGCACTTCGGCGTGTCTGTGCGTGTGTGTGTGTGTGTGTGTGTGTGTGTGTGTGTGTGGGAGGGGAAAAAGTCTGTCTCTCCAGCAACAACATACAGACCCAGTGTTGCCTGCCACATTTCCACATCACTGACCTCCACACTCGCTTAAAACCTTAAATTCCTTCAAACCACCGGTAAAACCTAACGTATATACAACGATATATGCTTTCCTTCAAAGTCTAAAGATCATTTCTCATAAACATCCTTGTCAAGTTAATCACAATCACAGTTTAAATTTTTTAAAACAATTTTAAATAGATTTAAGTTGCCCTTAATTAGATAGAAACCTAAAGTTTTCTGCATTCGATGCGTCAATCAAGACATCATTCGAACGACTTCTGCTCCTTCAAGATTCGTCATAAACAACCAATCATTGATGGCCCTCTATTTAGTCATTATTATATATACATATATATAAGTATGTAAATGACCGAAAACATAGAGCAATGAATCATATAATATAAGAAAGTAATATATCTGACCACAATAAACCCCTAAAAAACCTGTGGAGATTTTTTCCACACTTTGGTGTGGCAGACTATACCTGCTGGCATTAGGTATCTAGTGAAGTTCTGTTGCCGAAACACCCCATAAACCTCATTTAAACCGAATTTATAACGATATACGCCATCTTGATGCTACGAAGTAGTTGCTATAACGAATTCCGACGGTAAAAATGAAGAAGAAACGATCGGACTAATAAGAAAATTCGCATTTGAACTAATAAGGAAAAAGGGTATACTACCATCAAACATCTTGCACGTCGTGTTGAGCTAGCAGCTACTACGCATGTTTGAATGAGGAAGACAAATAAAAAAAACAATCTTTGGATCTGCTGGGTTGAGTTTATTGCTTTATAGCTATGAAAAATGTTTTGTGATGAAGCCAAAAATATTTAATTTAGCAACAAACCAAGCAGTGAGGTATATGTTTAACACTTATATTAAAAATTATCTTAATTTATTATCAAAGGTCAAGTAAATTCTGATTAAAAAATTAATGTTATAGGGGATTTATTGTTGTAAGCTAATAATACTTCTTCCAGCGCCAGGAGAAAAGGTGAAGTGTCAGGTGAAATATGAGAATAAACGAAGGAAACTGAAGGAAAAGGTGGCGGTAAAAACGAAAATTTCATTTGTTTTGCCCGTGTTTGTACGTCGGTCACGAAGTAGAGGCTTGACTTTGAGTTAAAAACCTTCTGGGGGGTTGACATGAAGGCCGTGAGGCAGAAATTTTGTCTGGGTCTGTCAAGCAATTCAGATTTCTATAGAAGACCAACGAATATACAAAACATTAACTTATAAATATATATATATATATAGATTATATATTTAGTATATATATATAGATATGTGAGTAGTGATATAGTGTATAGTGTTAGTAGTAGTCAGTGTAGTAGTATAGTGAGTATATATGAGTGTAGTAGGTGAGTGATATATATATATATATTATATATATACTATATATATATATAATAGTATATTATATATATATATATATATTATATATATATATATAGATATATATATATATATATATATATATATATGATATATATATATATATACTATATATATATATATATAAACTATTATATATATCTATATATATATATATATATATATATATACTATACTATATATATATATATATATATATATAATATAATATATATATAATATACACTACTATATATATATTCACTCACACACTCACTACAGCACTCACGACAGACATACAGTATATATATAATACACACCCGACCACCCTCCCCACATACCCTATCATCCACACACCGACCCCCACCCCACCCCTCCTTCCCTGTTCCCCCCATTCCTTCAGGCCTTTCGACTGTCAGACGATACTACTCTACCAGACTGCGCTCCATTCTCACAACCAGTAAGTTTACAAAGAACGCTCATATAAAATGACCAGCATGGGTGATTACCAAGGAAAAAATATGCACTGGGAATCCACCAAAATTGAAGAATAAGTAGAGCTGCCAAAAACAGGGTTAACTATTTAAGAGGTTATATAAAGAATTGGGATCAACCGTTCAGAAGCAGGAACAGGACAATTAAAGATTATACAAGCGGGTGACTGACCGCCAAAAAATGTTAGTACAGACAAAAGAATTCTCTCTCTTTTTTGTAAATAATAAAAATTTTTGCAAGGTGACCGTTTTTACAAATAAAAAAATTATATTAAACACACGGATACATAGAGATATATATAAGGTAACTAATTTGTAATTAACTCAGTGATTTTATCTTTTAGATCATTCTTCACCATTTTTTTAATACAGGGGTCCAAATAATACATGCCAGGGCAAAGGTTAAGATTACAGCTGGAAGTAAGCTAGATAATAGCGGACTCCAAAAGATTTCTTGAAGAGAAACCTTTCGATCTGGCAATCACTGGACTTTCAGGCTTAATTTATTCTGTGAGAGTTTTCACTTATATGAATGAATATAGCATTGGATGTTTGTCCAGTTTTGATGGAATGCTCATGTTGCTTAATACGTACATCTAAATCGTTGCTAGACTGGCCAATATAAAAAGAGGAACAATACAAAAATGTAATTTTATATTTTATATGTTGTTGTTTTTCTTTAGGGCTATTTTTTATCAACATTCCTTTTAGTGTGTTATTATAGGAAAAATCAAAGTTGATGTTAAAAGATTTAACAACGATTTTATGTTTTCAAAACCCCTCAGATAAGGCAAGCTAAGAATGTTCTTAGGGGATTCCTTATCCATGTCACTTTCACAATAAAACTTTTTGTGGGCTTTATTATAACAAATGTCTAGTGCATGTGAAGGATAACAAAAATATGTCCCAATTTTTCTTATGTTTTCAACTCCTTGATCCAAATACTGGGGACTGACAATGTGCAAAGCTCGTAAAAACATAGAAGAAAAATTTATATTTTGATGTTTAGGTGATGGCCTGGATAAAAATGGACATAAGTAAGTTATTGGTTGGTTTCCTATAAATACTGAATTTGCATTGTAATGGTCTCTATGTATGAAAATATGTAAGAAAGGGAAGGCAATTGTCTTTTTATAATTCTAAAGTAAACTTAAAGGATTATTCAAATTAGAGAGTAAATAATTTACATCAATAACAGCAGGCAAAACAGCTAAAATATCGTCAACATATCCTATACCATTTAAAAGGAGTATAAATGGTATTAGGTAAATATCGTATTTGAAAGAATTCCATAGACAACTTTGAGAAGAGTGGGGGTAAAGGGTTGACCATTGCCATACCAAATATTTGTTGGTAAAATTCACTATTGAATATAAACTTACAATCACAAATGCACAACCTAGTTAGTGAAATAATATGACTTACAGGTAGAGGTAATTCATGATGGATTAGTTCATTATTAAGATACTCTAAAATAGAATCTATAGGGACTTTAGTAATAAGAGAACAATCATCAAAACTAACGAATCTATCAGTGATTTTATTTAATTTATCAACTAAATCTAGGCAATTATATATGTGAGAATCAGAGATACTCCAAGTAACGGGGACAAGAGCTTGGTATTATATTTCGAAAGTTTATGTATTGAGCCAACAGCACTGATAATAGGCCACATAGGATTATTTTTATGTATTTTTTTACTAATCCGTACAAGTAAGGTAGCGAGGGAAATTTTACTGACAACTGACCTATTAGTTCTTTTTTTTTTATGTTTAAGGATTTTTTTTCACTGTGTTGTTGAAAATTTTTTTATGACTTGATGAAGGGAATTCTTTGTTAGTTTTTTGTAAGTCGTATCATCATCCAGTAGGCTTGCATACGCGATATATAGTCAGCTTTATCTAAAATTATAATACTATTCGACTTATCAGCTTTTGTGATGTGGATTGTATTGTCTTTTTTCAGATCGGTCAAACTTTTCTTATAGCGAGCAGGGCAATTACTTTCATGCCTAACATTCGCAGCTCCATAAACAATACCTTTAATTATGTCAACATGATTTTGAGGAAGATCACAATACTTTTAAAATATACATAGGGACGACGCAATCGTTAAAGCAGAGGGTCTATTAGATACAAAGAAAGATAAACCATATCCGAGTGCACTCACAACATTTTCACTTATTTGTTTACTTGATAAATTTATTACACAATCATTACGTGCACTATTAGTCCAGTCACTGCTATCAATAAATTTTTTTTTTTTCTGTCGTGTTTCCTTGTTAGGGCACCTGTAGTGCTATGTAGTTTTCCATAAACTTCTTATCGCAGTAAGTCATTCCAATTAGCCGGGATGGAATGATTGAATGAAATTCTGGATTTTTCTAATTCCTTAAATTTTCCTTCTCCTCTTGCTTTGCGGCTGCTTTAACATCATGGCACTGAATTCATTGAATGGGTGATGGTCATATCTTCTTAAACGTCGAGGTAGCATGGATTTAGGGAGCACTTCTTCAGACAGGCACTTCTTCAGGAACTTAATTTGATTCTGGTCGCCGAAAGAGACTTGGAGAAGGTAGTGGCTAAGCAGTTCAAAAGAGGGAAACAGGATAGCAAAAGAAAACGTGGCCCTCATTATGTATAACTGAATCACGAAAATATGAAACGCGATGAATATTTATAAACAATTTTTGCACAAAGAAAATAATCCTATGCGGCCTATTATCAGTACTGTTGGCTCAATATTATATAAACTCCGGATTATATTACCAAGCTCTTGCCCCCGTTACTTGCAACTATTTCAGAGTCTCACGTATATAATTGTCTAGATTTAGTTGATAAATTAAACAAAATCACTTTTTGCCCCACTGATAGGTTCGTTAGTATTGATGTTTGTTCTCTTCTACTAAAGTCCCTATAGATTCTATTTTAGAGCATTTTAGTAATGAACTAATCCATCATGAATTACCTCTACCTTTAAGTCATTTTTCACTCACAAGATTGTGCATATGTGATTGTAAGTTTATATTCAATGGTGAATTTTACCAACAAATATTAGGTATGGCAATGAACAACCTTTATCCCGACTCTTCTCAAACTTGTATATGGGATTCTTTCAAATACGATATTTACCTAATACCATTTATACCCCTTTAAAGTAGTATAGATACGTTGATGATATTTTAGCTGTTTTGCCTGCTGGTATTGATGTAAATGATTTACTTTCTAATTTGAATAACCAAGTACCATCCGTTAAGTTTACTTTAGAATTATAAAAAGACAATTGCCTGCCTTTCTTAGATATTTTCATACATAGAGAACTATTTCAATGCAAATTCAGTATTTATAGGAAACTAACCAACAACTTAACTTATGTCCATTTCTATTCATCAAAATATAAATTTTTTCTTCTATGTTATTACGAGCTTTGTGCATTGTCAGTCCCAGCATTTGGATCGAGAAATTGAATACATAAGAAAAATAGGGACAGATAACGTTATCCTTTACATATATTACACATTTGTTAAAATAAAGCTCACAAAATGTTTTATGGTGAAAGTAACATGGATAAAGAAACCTTTAAGAACATTCTTAGTTTATCTTATTTGAGTGGTTCAGAAAACATAAAATCATTGTTAAAATCTTTTAATGTCAACCTTGTTTTTTCATATAATAACACAAAAAAATTAATAAAAACAGCCCTAAAGAAAACAACAACATAACATATAAAATTCCACTTTTGTACTGTCCCTCTTTTTATATTGGCCAATCTAGCAAAGATTTAGATGGATGTATTAAGCCAGACCGAAAGGTTTCTCTTCAAGAAATCTTTTGGGGTCCACTATTATCCAGCTTACATCCAGCTATAATTTTAACCTTAGCCCTGGCATATATTATTTGGGCCCCAGTATTAGAAAATTTTCAAGAACGACCTAGAAGATAAAATCACTGACTTCAATTACAAATTAGTAACCTTATATATATTTTCTATGTATCGTATGTTTAATAAACTTTTTTATTTGTAAAAAATGTTCACCTTGCAAAAATTGTTATTGTTCACAAAAAAAGGAAATTTATTTTGTTGTACTAATATTTTTTGGTGGTTAGTCACCCCCCTTGTATAATTTTTTTATTGTCCTGTCCTTGCTTCTGAACGGTTGATCATAGTCCTTTGTAAAACCTCTTAAATATTTAACCCCGTTTTGGCAGCTCTGCTAATTCTTCAATTGTGTTGGATTCCAGGTGCATATTTTTTCCTTTGTAATCCCCATCTGTCATTTATATGAGCTTTCTTTGTAAACTTACTTTTATATTTCTTCAGGTCTGGTAAGTCGAAAGGCCTCACAGCACTCCAGTGTTTCCCTCTCCTTTGTGGATTTTATCTTTATATATATATATATATATATATATATATATATATATATATATATATATATATATATAATATATATATATATATATATATATATATATATATATATATATAATATATATATATATATATATATATATATATATATATAGTATATATATATATACATATGAAGTTTTTATCACATCACCGTGATTCATATACAAGCATTAAGCTACAAACGTCCTTTAATATCCAATTCGCTCTACCTCGGAAATAATATATTTTCATATATGTTACCAAGGGGAATTTTTTAGTTGATAATAAGTATGCCGTCCTGTGGGCTCGAACCAGGGACTACAGGGACGCATTAACCCGTGCGGCCACAAGAGAGGTATAAGTGGATATTGGCTCCCATGTACAAATCACCCGTCGAACTCAGGTGTTTGTATTTGGAGACGATATCCACCCACCTCTGCCATGTTGACCGTGTAATGCGCTCCTGAGTTCCCTGTCCTCCGTTGGTTCGAGCCCACGGGACGGCGTACTAATTATCAATTAAAAAATTCCCCTTCGGTAACATATATGAAAATATATTATTTCCGAGGTAGAGCGAATTGCATATTAAAGGACGTTTGTAGCTTAATGCTTGTATATGAATCACGGTGATGTGATAAAAACTTCATATATGGCTGCGTGCGACAAACGCATTACACGGTCAACATGGCAAGGTGGGTGGATATCGTCTCCAAATACAAACACCTGAGTTCGACGGGTGATTTGTACATGGGAGCTGATATCCACTTATACCTCTCTTGTGGCCGCGCAGGTTAGTGCGTCCCTGTAGTCCTGAGTTCCTGTCCTTCGTTGGTTCGAGCCCACGGGATGGCGTACTTATTATCAACTAAAAAATTCCCCTTCGGTAACATAAATGAAAATATATTATTTCCGAGGTAGAGCGAATTGCATATTAAAGGACGTTCGTAGCTTAATGCTTGTATATGAATCACGGTGATGTGATAAAAACTTCACAATATGGCTGCGTGCGACAAACGCATTACACGGTCAACATGGCAGAGGTGGGTGGATATCATCTCCAAATACAAACACCTGAGTTCGACGGGTGATTTGTACATGGGAGCCGATATCCACTTATACCTCTCTTGTGGCTGCGCGGGGTTATGCGTCCCTGTAGTGCCTGAGTTCCTGGTCCTTCGTTGGTTCGAGCCCACGGGACGGCGTACTTATTATCAACTAAAAAATTCCCCTTCTGTAACATATATGAAAATATATTATTTCCGAGGTAGAGCGAAGTGGATAGGAAAGGTGCGGTTTGTAGCTTAGAGTGTGTTTTATATTATGATATATATATATATTTATATATATATATATATATATGAGTAGTATAGTAGATATAGTAGAGTATATATATATAGTATATATATATATATATATATATATATATATTATATATATATATATATATATATATATATATATATAGTATATATATATATTTATATATAGCCTATATACATATATATATATATATATATATATATATATATATATATATATATATATATATACTATACTACTATATATATATATATATATATATTTGCGTGTGTGTGTACTCCATATAATTTATATATAATACTATATATAATACTCTACACACACACTATACACACTACTACACTACTCTACTCTACGACACACACTACTATATATATATATATAATATAATATATATATATATATATATACTATCAAATAATTCGTCTCATTTCCTGTCAGCTATGAAGTCGAGTTTAATGTCATGGCTGGAGAACCTCCATTTGTGGGAGGGCTCAACTTATGTAGGAAACCCCCCAGTACTAACCATCCAATTGGGTTGGGGGGCTGACAATACCCGACCTCATAGCCCCAGCATCGGAATGTTTTGGCGGTTAGATAGCCGTTAGGGACACAAGGGCGAATACTGGCCGTAACTAGGCTATTAACACTTACCCTTAAGTACTTAACTATAAGACCTTTTATCCCTACGACATTTTGCTGGCTGTGTGGACTGCTTTCAGATCACCCGATATCTGATGCTCCAAACTAAACAACAAAGCTGATGCGATGCCCTACAACCTGGGGCGACAAACACTCCTTTACTTGACTGCTACTGCATAAAGTTGGTGCGGGTTCCTTCTCTCTGAGTGGGCATGGACTGCGAGACTCCTGCAGCTGAAATTCATCTTCTGCAACGAGCTCAGTGAACAAAAGGAACGAGGTACGTCTGGAAGCACTCGGTCCACTGCCAGTTTTCGGTTTCTCCTCGTGAATTTCTCTCCATTTTCAATATTTCCAACTCTTCATTCTCCTAAACATAGTCCTCCTTTGTCAAATCAGACATAGCAGCCCTTTTGGCACTCATGACTTGTCCTAAGCTCAAATTAAATTAGTTCAGTGATCATAATTAGATTGCTCCCACCATAGCGTTACCACGGGCTAATTAAATCTAACTGATCAGTTCCTCCATCGTGCATAATTAAGTTCATGTGAGAGAAAATCATTGGTTTTTAATGCTAACCTGGAATTCTCTTCCAGAACCATGTTATTTGGCCCTTCAAGTGGCCTACCCTGCCTTGTGATCCAAAACTAGAGTAGATGTTTAACTCTCATCCTGCCACATTCAACAGTCTTCTGTTTAGCAGTCCCATGGCACTAGACAGTTCACCCCTTAATGAATCATGTTGCATTAACAACCCAAAATCATTTAACCAGTAGCAGTCTGCACGTTCATTTGTGTGTTAAACTATTACAGGGCCGTAGCTTTTTCAGATTCAGCAATTTGCTACGCATTGTCTAATTTTATTGCACATTGTATGTGCTTGCTTGTTGCTTAGTCAGCCCTTTCATATTAATTTCTCGATTGCTGCATTTGTAAATAAATTTAGTTTAAATTAAATAACTGGTTAATTTTTCCCAATGGCAACTTCCAGTTCTCTGTTTACTTAGATATGTTATCAAGGTAAGTCAGTCTATTCATTCCATTTATCGCTTACATTCTGAGTACTTTGTGTTGGCCTTCAAGGCAGTTAATTAAGAAACCCATGTTCTTTCTTCCAACCAGCCTCAGAATGTAACAGTAGTCGATCTCGCCAGATCTTAGTCAATTAGTAACGAGAATTAGCTTCGCTATCACTAGACTAGGAAGGAAACGAACCGAGGAATGATATATAATTCATTAAAAAAATTATTATATTATTCACAAAGGCAAAATATAAGGGTGACCGAACTGAGGCCAAGGATAACAAGGTAAGGGTTATTATTATAATTGTTGTAAAGTTAAGGATGCATTAGGAACAGATAGGAAAAAAGGTGTAAAAAAAAGTGATTAGCAGCAAATCTCTTGATTATATATTCATATAAGATAGAGGCGAGGCCGCAAAATAGTTCTTAAGTTAGAGATAGAGAATAATTGCCCTCCAAATTTCGTGTACAAATAGCAGCTGTGTTGATGCCAGAAGACTGATCATTAGGGATTAGGAAGTGCTTCCCAGGGATTTATTGCATGTGTTAGCCGTGAACAGTTAGCTAAGAATGTTGTTCGAAAACAGTTACGGCAGAGGAAGTGTACAATTCCTGTGTTAGTGAAGTGTAGTTAAAAAAATTCGTGCTGTTAAAATACGTGTGACGACCTCTGGCAGTTCGGTGCTCTACCAGTTCGGCTGTACCAGCTCAGCGCATGCACCTTCCCTCGTCCCACTCACCAGATGAAATTCCATTTCTTTTCACCCCCTAACGCAAACCTAACGAAGTATCTTGATAATCCTGATAGTAGTTTGAAAACCCTTTCCACTATATAACTTGTCATGACGAGAGCTAGCTATTAAATTACGTAAATAACAAAGGTATATTTTTAGAAAAAAAGGGTAAC
This sequence comes from Macrobrachium rosenbergii, assembly GCA_039081455.1. Lineage (NCBI taxonomy): Eukaryota > Metazoa > Arthropoda > Malacostraca > Decapoda > Palaemonidae > Macrobrachium > Macrobrachium rosenbergii. The sequence continues at coordinate 6,191,187 of JANJGK010000016.1, forward strand.
AGCGTAATTTTGCATAACGTAATTTATCATGAGATATTAGAGTAAATTAAATCACGCAACGAATACGTTCCATTACAAATATGCTCTGAGAGAGAGAGAGAGAGAGAGAGAGAGAGAGAGAGAGAGAGAGAGAGAGAATGAACTCTAATATTCTTCCATCATAACAAAAAGAATAATAAAATTAATTAAATGAGTATTGGAAAATAAACCCACTAATTCATAAAGGCAAGTACAATATTTTTTTCTTTTCATTTTTACACCAAACTTTGAGCTTTTAAGATCACCCATCAATTCTTTCTTTTACTCATTCACACATAGTGAGCGAATTTACATACGTGCCCGTGATCACTGAATTGTCTCCCATATCTATTTTCACATTAAGTGCTTCAGCCCGCGGAGTGAACTCTCGTACATTTCACAGAGCATATGCACCACCAATTTAATAACAGTTATCGACTGTCGCATACAAGTGGGTGTCCATTATCCAAGATTTGCATATACCGCAAGCACCAAATTGCATAATGAGTGCAAATCCCAACCTTCCTTTCCTCATGTCAGGAAGCTGCCCTAGTTCTCAGAACTAGCCACCCACGAGTGCAAGCCCGAGGGTTTCCCTTCCACAGTGCAGCTAATCTAAGGCACTGCCAGTGACTTAAGTTACTGAAACACTTACCTTTCCACTTTCCCTTGTATTCCTTACTCACATTTTGCCTCAGGGCAGAGTGCCATTTCCTTCAGTGCAGTTTGGTTGCACTGCCCTTTAGTGTTGTGCCCCAGAACACACCGACACCACAGTGCCATCAAGACATAGTACTCACACATAATCCACTGCACCTGTACCTGAGATACAGAGTGCCAATAACAGTGTATCTTCCCATAAGGACGTTTGCTCCTTCAGGATCACTTCCACTTTACCAGTGTGTCTGCCGATAAGGATCATTATTCCTTCAGGATCGCTCCATCAGTGTGACCTTCACACGGCACACTCTACCACAGTGCCTCCTCATTGAAAAATTGCCACACCACTGAAGTGTCTCCAAATTATGGGACACTTCCCCAGTGTCACAGACCATTCCCCCAAGTACGTCCAGTCAACCCAGTTAAACGCCCTTACCCACCAGAAACATGGCGGCAGACAATTACAGAGCCTTCATGGATCTGGGAAGAGGGCAGGTCTCACGGGATCAGAACTCACCAAGTTGGCCAAGGAACAGCTACTCAAGGAAAAGGAGCTCAAGCTGGAGAAGACAAGAAAAGAAAGTGCTGAAGCTATGGCTATCCAACAAGCCTCCAGCCCCACACTTGCTGCACCCAATGCTCTGCTCCCAAGCATTAATTCCCTAGTCCCCAAGTGGACTGAGGAAGAGCCGGAAGCATGGTTGGCGGAGATAGAGGTGATCTTGGGAAAATTACAATACCACAGAGACAGAGAGGGCCTAAGTGCTTGCCAAGCACATGGAAGGAAAAGCTAAGGCAGCCCTCCGCTTGCTGGAGAACAGTCAAAGAGGCAACAGGCTTGAAGTTTGTAGGGTCATCACAAAAGACTATGAAATAACACCAGAGAAATGGAGACAATGGTTACGAAAAGTAAGTATACCTTAGTTTTACCAGACCACTGAGCTGATTAACAGCTCTCCTAGGGCTGGCCCGAAGGATTAGACTTATTGTACGTGGCTAAGAACCAATTGGTTACTTAGCAACGGTTCCGAGGCCTTGCCAAGTAAGTCGGCTGGTCCTAGACGGAATGGGCCTGTCACAAGAACCCAGTCTGGTTCCCCGCTGGTTCAACTCCCTGTTGTGCAATACCTTCGAGGACTTATTCAATCAGACCATGCTGGAGGATCTTTTCCAATAAATATGTGCCTGGGCCCCCTTGCTGTGTATCTCAGTGATAAACAGCCCACCACACTCATGGAAGCCTGATGTATAACTGATTCATAGGAAACTTACATCCAATCCCACAGCATGTCTCACCACCGCATAGTGCCACCTGGGTAGGTCTCAAGCTCAACTCGCCCACTCCACCGACAGTCACCATAGGGAAATCAGCCCATTCAAAGGGACCCTGCTGAGACTGTGGAACTCCAGGGCACTATACTGCTGGATACCTTGGTTGCTCAAAGCATATCTTCTCTAGCAAGCACATCAACCTGATTATTGCCATGACCTCCATGGCTGTACCGCCAAATATGTCTCATCCTAAGCGGCTCTGGACTCAGTCCGTCTCAGTGGCACCCCTGGATGGCTCTAGCTTACCAGTGAACCTGCTGGCTACGGTAGACACTGGCTCAGATATTACCCTGATTGATCGGGCCCATGTGCCAGGCAGTGCCACTGTTGATGAAAAGACCAGGTGGTCGATGACTTGGATAGAGAAGCAAACCAAGACCATTCCCATTGTTGAAACTTCAGGTGGTAACCACCCCTTGTGGCACGCAACCTCACCGCCTTGGCGTGGTGAATAAAATCAGGCACGAAGTGGAATTCCTGTTGGGATGAGGCTTCCTCTGGGGATGTCCTTCCCCAATGCCACTCTGTTGCCTAGCTACTTCCACCAGGGAGGCCTTAACTCCAAAACCACCTGACTGGGACACCGCCACTGTGACACGCATGCCACCGTTAGCCCTACCTTCCTCTTACCAAGGTGTTTGACGGAAGGGGCACTCTCCATGCAACTCCAGGCCAAGTCCTCGATCCTCACAAAAGGATGGCTACCCAAAGTTTCCTCCCTCACGACGAAGGGAAATTGCCAGGTAACGCTGCAAGACCTTTAATGTAACAAAGCACTCAGCGAATTGGGCGAGGTGCCCTAGCAAGCAGAATGTAGCAGACACCACACCCAGAACCATTCCAAGAGGGTCTGGCAGACCTTAACATTACACCTCCTCTGGTCGACCAGGAAGTGTCTGGCTGGGAAGCAGACGCTGGTTCTACCCTTACGGCAGTTATCGCAGCAGCCGAAGTAGGGAGCCTGCTCGGAGCTACTACTAGGGCTACCTCTGATCCTGCTCCTGACAGCACTTCTGGCTTTTCCCCAGAGTCGGTGCCCTCATCATCTCCCAGGAATGGCATAGCCAGACCTTGGAGGAACCAGAAGAAGAAGAAGGGGCAGAAAAGATCCAATTAACCAACAAGGGCCACTAGCTCTCCTTGGCAGTCGTGTCTCATTGGCACAGTGCTATTTCCATCTCAGAGTGATCTTAGCACTTACCCAGAGAAGGTAGCTGCGTGATCTCTGCCAAGTAGACTAACATCTAACACCCTAGGCATCTTGTATTACTAACCCTGATAATAACCTCATAATAAAACCATCCAATACTCAAGCTGGTGCACCTCCTGGCCACTTTACATAATTAACCCTTCAGGTTGCTCATGTCCAAAGTTATTGTGTGTGATATTCATGGAGAATTGCGTAATCCACAATTAATTACATTTAGTTGGGTCAGTGTCATTTAATTTAGTGCCAGGGCCATAGGATAGTAGGCTATGTCAACGAGACACGTTTACCCATGTACCCGTTGCCTAGGAGTAGAGTTCTCCTGTCGTCAGAGAGAGCCAGTGGAAGTCTGTAAATCACGTTGCATGGGTTAGGCTCTGCTGTAGTAGGTAACTTAGCAAAACTATAGCTGGTTCACCTAAGGTAGATTCTTGGGCCTACAAGATATTTGTTTGGTGGCCTCTGATTGGCTGGTACCAGGAGGTAGACAGCTTGTTAACTGTCTCATTTTAATGCCTGTAACTCAGAAAACTAGCAATATGTTTATATTTCTACATTTATCTCACATTTTGCAAAAGATAGGAAAGTTTTGGTCATACCATGGGATTCCTTATTAATTATTGTACAACTAAATCATGATTTCCTGAAATCAAAAAGATAAAATACAAAGGAATTACAATGAGTAAAACTGAAGAGGGAAGCATTTAATTCTTTATACTTGCTTTTTACTTATCATCGGAATTTGCATCATTCATGCGATCAAGATAAAATAAAAATAAATTCCCCCTAATATATGCAGGTGCTTTCGGACTTTAGATGCGTGTGATATGTGAAGAGAAAATGAAGAATATGTCTTATTATGTTGTATTCGTTCTTGACTCATTTTGGCAGTAGTGCCGAGAGACGGTGATATACAAACAGTGAGAGCTTTGAGGCGCCATTGACAGTTGCCAATTAGTGATATGAGAAGTTTGCAGTTTTGACAATATTTACTGTATTATTATGTCAATCAATTTTCTGTAAATAAATGCATGGAATTCCCAATATGACTGTCGAACTTTTTCACTCCAGTATCATATATGTCCATATTTCTGGATGTATCTGATAAGATGGATGCATCTGGATGTGTTGGCTTCAATTTAGTCTAGGTGAGAAATCTGCTTACTATAGGCTACATGATAAATAACAGGCCTACATAATTATCAAATGTAACATGTATATAAAGGAATAAACATTCTGGTGTAAGAGTAGCTCAAACAAATTCTGAAAAAAAAAACAGAATTTTATATTCGCTACATCGCCAATAGATTTTATGGTAAGAAATAAAAAGATGCACTACTGCCAAACTGAGTCAAGAACAGATGAAACATAGTAAGATATATTATTCATTTTCTCTTCACATATCACACATATCTAAAATTTGAAAGCACCAGCATATTCAGGGTGAATTTATTATATGAAAACACAAGTTTTATTTTATCTTGATCGCATGAATGATGCAAAATCTGATGATAATTAAAAACAAGTATAAAAAATTAAATGCTTCTCTCTTCACTTTTACTTGTAATTCCTTTGTGTTTCATTTTATTGATTTCAGGAAATCAAGATTTAGTTGTACAATTAATACCAAATCCTATGTTATGACCAAAACCTTACTACCTTGTGCAAAATGTGAGATAAACGAAGAAATATAAACATATTGCAAGTTTTCTGAGCTACAGATGTAAAAATGAGACAGCAAGTGAGCCACCTAACTCCTGGTACCAACCAATCAGAGACCGCCAAACAAATATCTCGTAGGCCCAAGAATCTACCTTAAGTGAACAAGTTATAGTTTTGCTAAGTTACCTACTACAGCAGAGCCTAACCTATGCAACAGTATTTACAGACTTCTACTGGCTGTCTCTGATGACAGGGGAACTCTACTCCTAGGCAATGGGAACATGGTAAATGTGTCTCGTTGACATAGCCTACAATCCTATGGCCCTGGCACTAAATTAAATGACACTGACCTAACTAAATGCAATTAATTGTGGATTATGCAGTTCTCCACAGAATAGCACACACAATAACTTTGGACACGAGCAACCTGAAGGGTTAATTATGTTAAGTGGCCAGGAGGTGTACCAGCTTGAGTATTGGATAGTTTTATCATGAGGTTATTATCAGGGTTAGTACTACAAGATGCCTAGGGTGTTAGATGTTAGAGTAC
>JANJGK010000016.1:6206615-6223158 GCA_039081455.1 Macrobrachium rosenbergii
GGAGATTTATGGAAGAGTTAACACAGGAAAAACACTTGTGGCGGAAATTCACAGAGGTCTTACAAATCTCTTGGTGCTGGAGGTGATAAAAGTAAAAAACAAGTAAAAAATTGCGCCGAGGTTTCTTCGGTGCAACCGAGTTTTCTGTACAGCTTATACTCAAGGCCATCCCGAAAATAGAACTATCTTTTCGGTGGTCTCAGTATAATGCTGCATGAGGACACGGCCCATGAAACCTTAACCACGGCCCAGTGGTGGCCTTTCCTATATCGTTGCCAGGACGCACGATTATGGCTAACTTTAACCTTAAATAAAATAAAAAGCTAGTGAGGCTAGAGGGATACAATTTGGTATGTTTGATGATTGGAGGGTGGATGATCAACATATCAATTTGCAGCATCAGTAGTTTTTAAGATCTGAGGGCTGACTAGAAAATTTGAGGACGGTCAGACAAAACTATCTCAATAGTTTTCTTTTACAGAAAACTAAAAATGACAGAGCAAATAAAAAAAGACCCTTGCAATGATACCCCAATATAATTATAGGCTTCTAAGTTGGTTAAGATTAGGCCTACCTCATGCCCACATGACCCCTTGCCCAGAGGTTTACTCATCAGTGTAATAAGGTGTTCAATAGAATAATGGTTCTGTTATTGACCTCTGGACTCCTCTACAAACCCACTCTTATCATTTTTGCACATTATAAGGTTTAATCTCGATTAGAACCGAACAACCGTAACTAGTAACTTAATCCTTCATTTTTTCTGCACTGCATAATCGTTTATGTTTATCGTAATATATTCGTCAGAGTTTTATTCTTGACTGTAGGAAATAACAACAGGGAAAAAAAGTATCGGTGCATAAAATACTAAAACTTTAGTGGCGCCGAAAAATATACAATAAACAAACGGTTGATCAAGCGTTCTAGCAATTTAATGGTTAAATCCTTCTTTACAACAAATATCAGCAAATGATTAATGACAATACCCTTGTTGTAGAAAGGAAAATGAAAAATTGAGAAAATTAGGACCTGCTAAAATGAAGAATCAAATGAAGAGAATTTCAAATAAGAAAACAATCCTGAAATACTTGAGGGCAAATGGAAGGAGAAAGAATGAAAAGGAAAGTAATATTTGTATTGCCAGAAAGATATGAGTAAGAGAATGAGAGGTGTAAAGATTACTGCAATTCTGCATAATTTGCAAGAAAGGGTAGACGTTAAAGCCTTTGAGAAGTTTTGGAATACCGAAAGTCATACTTCAGAACCACAACGTACTTGATAACCATATGCTTTGATTTAATTTTGACAAGCACGTATAACTCATTTTCCTTGGTATGTATAGAACATTGCTGTTTTTCTCGTAACTTCTGTCGTCGTAATTTCTCCATAAATCACCACCGATGACACAGTTGGATGTAAAATGAAGGAAGTAAAAAATGCGCCGAAGTTTCTTCGACGCAATCAAGTTTTCTGTACAGCGTATACTGCTGTAAGAAACTCTCAATCACGGCCCAAGAAACTCTCAGTCGCAGCTCGTGAAACTTTCAGCCACAGCCCGGTGGTGGCCCGTGTTGTTGGCATAGAGGTGCCGGACTCACGATCATGGCTAACCTTAACCTTAAATAAAATTAAAACTACTGAGGCTAGAGGGCTGCAATTTGTAAGTTTGATGATTGGAGGGTGGATGAATAACATACCAACTTGCAGCCCTCTAACCTCAGTAGTTTTTAAGATCTGAGGGCGGACAGAAAAAGTGCGGACGGACAGTCAAATAGCCATCTCAATAGTCTTCTTTTACAGAAAACAAAAAATCCAGAGGTGAAAACCAGGGAGGGTGCAATGCTCCAATATCATTTTTGCCAAGCGACGCTCCCATAAAGCCCTGATGGATAGCCTGGCTATGATGTTGACGAGGGTGATCCATCAAAATAAATATGAAGGATTGCTTTAGAGGGCTGATGGCACTTTGTTAGCACTAGAATAAAACAAAGGGGGAGCGTTTGAATTCGAGTAACGCGCAATTGTTATGGGAACAAAAATGGTCAGACACATTATAATAGTTTCTGCATAAGAGCAAAAGCAGCAACTTCGAAGACGTAGGAAGAGAAAAGGAAGAACATGATTAAAAGAGCAAATGAAGTGAAATTCTACGAACATGAAATACAGAAAGTTATTAAGAGGTAGGAAAGATGAGGAGCGATTTCAATGTTCGTGTCCGTAAATTACGCACATCGCACTTTTGCCACATGAAAAATAATTGGATTTCATTACTCATAGAACCTAAGGTTAAATATTTCAATTCAAATATATTTCTACACGAACCACCTGACACCTTGCTTTAAAACTAGCGACAATCCGCAGAAATATAAGGACATTAAGTTCAGTAGAACCTCTCGAAACTGATTAAATGTACTATGTATATCTTTATGGATTGCACGAAATCATTCGGGACTGTGTAGCGAGAAAATCTTGCTCTCCTAAAATGAAAAGTTGGTAATTATAAACAAAACGAAGTTTTTCAATGCAGATCTATTTGCAGATGTTTATTAAATCCACTTAACGTATTTATATCATAGGAGGAAGACGTTCAACTGTGCAACATGCAAATTCCAAAAGGAGTGATGACAGTATTTAGGCTCTCACTGTTAGTCATATCAAAGAATTGCTCCTCGCCTCCTTCACTGCTAAGCGCTTTGTTGACATTATGTTTCTGATACCTCCCAAAACTACTTCATCCATTACAGTTTTTGCAGCTACAGACTTTAATTAAATGATTAGCTTCTTGGTCGGTGTTTCTTCTAATGGCTCCTTCACTTTCATTAATTTCCTGTTACTATTTAGCTTTATTATTCATTATGAATGACTTTAGACTTACTCCCCTATGTGATCATGTGTTTTGATAACATCATTTTTTATATTTATAATCCTACCTTTTAAGAAGCAACGGTCTTAGACTGGTGCGTTTTGTCAGTACGAGTTATAAAAACGAACTGTTCATTCAAACTAGATTTGATGCTGTCTATTGGGCCACCTATTCACTAATAGAGGTGCAAAACTGCAATATATTGCAATTTGTTTACAATATATTTTAAAATTATAAACTTTTTCTTTCAGCATTTAGGTTCGTAAGAATCCTGAACTGTATTCGTCAAGATACAAAAAAATATGTTTATATAGTGCATAAGATATAAATATTAATTTTCTTTGTTCCTTTATGTATGTTTATTCAATATACCCAGGCTCTTATGAGCAACTGCACAAATGTCACCCATTCCGATGTCATTTGAAAGGGATCGAATTCTTGCGCTTTTTACTGTTGACCCTTGTTCTTGTTAAGTATAATGTGAATGTGTACTGCGTGTGTGTGTCCATGTAAAGATGGATTCAGATGATGTGCCCCTCTCTGGCAATCTCAAAACCTAGTAGGTAGACAATTATTAGTTTTTCTTTTCGTATGTCTGACCAATATTCATACATTTAAGGTTAATTAGATATGCATTTTATATAATTACTTGAAACTTAAAGGGCGGCAGTGTTTTCATTCAACCCCCCGCTTTCATCTCTATTTTGCTTGGTTACCAATAACTTTATTACAAATAATATGTAAGTGTCGACCACAAAAACACAAAACACACACACGTGAGCTTTCCGGTCTAAAGTTCGTAGAATATAAATGAAAAAAAAGTGTTTTCTCTTATCAAGCACTGAAGCGAACAATTTCTGTAACCTAAAAAAATAACGGTACTTAGGAGGTATATGGAGAAATCTCAATATGTAAATCAACGCTATAAGATAAAAGTTAAACCAAAAAATAAACTAGGATCAGTTTTTCATAAACAACAAACCGTTAAATCGATTATTATTAGTAGGCCATAATGCACGTAATGAGTATTAGCAAGGGCAAAATAGAAATAGCAAGATTACAGGATAATAAGAGAACAGCAATCGCGTTTGTTACTCTGTTACTTCTTACGCTCTGATACTTTATGCAGACCATGGTATATACTTGCCGTTGCAGCGATTTTGAACTGACTTCAGAACAAAGAGAAAGTAATTAAAGTCACTATCAGAAACTACGCATTACATGCCCCTGTAAGCTCAAGCCCTTTTGTTAGAAACTAGTGAACGATTTTGAAAGTGATTGAGAATAAATGGAAGCAAAATGACATTATGCGATAAATCTAAACCAGTAAGATGTAACAATGAATGTTAGAGGAAGAAAGGGGTTTGATTTATATAAGTATTTATGGGTAAATAATAAAAGGGATGACTGGAGGGTGGCGGAAGAGGTGAGTCACTGAAGTAAGCAAAGTAGCAAAATGTGTGCATAAGATTGGGAGGTGACTTGAGGTTTATAAAGGAAAGGTTGTATTGCAAGAAGAAATTTTTTAACCAACTCTCCTTCACGGAAGTAAGGTGTGAATGTTAAATGAAAAAGCTAAATTTTTTATTGCATATATGGTATAAAAAATAAACTGTCAGAAATGAGGAGATACGCAAGAGTGATAGAGTTACTGTAAGGGAAAATCAGGATCAGAGTGCTTTGGAATATTTGGCCGGATAGAAAATGTGCAGCACGACAGATTGGCAACATGAGAGTATAATTTGGAAGAGAAAGTAAAAAGTACACACCGGAAAAACACTAGAAAGGTTTAGAAAAGATAATGGATTGAAAGGGCCTTGATATTCAGGGATCGTGATAACATGTTCAAGATTGAAATGTGTATATGGAATTCGATGAACTGTTGATGAAACTTCTGTGTATATGTAGAAGCAACAAACGTTGCAAAAGATTTCTGCACGAGGTTCGTCCACGATGCATCAGTTAATTTGCAAATGGGTGATCTACAATCATTTATAAAATTTAGGCTGTCAAGTCAAGCATCGGGGCATTTTTGGACATTCAGCTCCTAAGACATTGAAAAAAGGGAGTTTTAGTGGTTGGGCAAAAAACAAGCAAGATGAAGTAAAGGGATCTAAGAGAAGACCTTGGAGAAAACCTCACATTTGCACTAAGAAGTAATAATTAAAGAGGTTAGACTGTAAGATTGAAGGAAGGAAGCAGGAATGGGATAAATAACAGGGAAAAAGTGGATACTGTCGGGTCCCAATGGAATGAAACAAACATACTCTGGCAATCCTTACAGTGCACTGACGGCAATAACTCCCTAAAGCAAGCTCCCCCTCGATTTGGAACCACCTTGACTTGGTGAGGGGGTTCTTGGGCCCAAGGAATCTGTTCCCAGGTTTGAGTCCAAGAGTCACATATACTATTATATATTTCTTTGAATTAATTTTTGTGGAATTTTCTGCTTATGCTAAAATTTATTGGACCTGATAAACTGGAAAAGATATCATAGCTGGGATTGGGTTTATATCTGAAGCTAAATAGTGGGAACAGTGGTAGGACCATCAGCTGCCTGATAATGTTCGGACCTGAGAGATATCCGGCGGAACCATTCTTTAGGGCTGGACCACGGATTCCAGGGGGTCCAGTTCTGGGGATAGGACATTCGGCATTCTATCCGGTTTGCCCACAACACAATTAGAGTGGGGATGATAGTATTCTCGTAATACCTTCAGTCCTAGCAAGCGAGTTTGGCATACACTTGGGCCACTATAATCATGTTGTGCCATCCCCTATGGGGTAGGGTAGGAAAGTGGACATTTGGGAGTCAGTTCTCGCTTGTGCCATTGGTGGCATGAAAGGCTGATGATATCTTTTTAAGGTCTTCAGGTTTATTTTTATTTTTTTTACCATTCCCAAATCTTTATCTCTAGCATTTATAAGGATTTGAGTACCCCTGGACCCTCTGATGATGCTGTTCTGACACAGATGACGACTTCTGCACCCACCTTGGAGATTGAAATTTCTCCAAATGTTGATGACTTCTCCAAAATTAAATTGGCAAAAAGCAGTAATAACAAATATCCTAACCCCCCTCCTGACTTCCCCTCCCCTGGACACCTCTAGCCGTGCTTCATTGATGATGACTTCAAGCAAGGACATGGACTTCTCTAAGAAACCTTCATCCAAAATTAAATCCTCAACACAGCCAGGTTGTGTGAAAAATTAGAGAATGCTCCAGTCTGTTGTGATTATGAAATGATCTCAAGAGCTATGAAATTATTTTGAACTGTTGTAGAAATCAGAATGAACTTTATATTGATACTGAATCTAAATGGGAAGCATGCATAACCTTTAGTAGCCATGATGAGGCTGTAAAGGCTAGTAGTATGATAAGTGCCATACAAAAAGGTCAAGCTACAGTGCGAGAAGCCTTAACAGACAAAGTTCCCAAAGACATGGACATTTACGTGCCATCTAAATGGGCTCAGGATAAACCAGAAAGAAACCAGAATACAGAAGTAAGGACTCCTAAACCTCCTATATGGGTGGTAGTTTCAGCCAAGGAGGAAAATTATAACTACTACAAATTTTGCAGGTTTCTTCAGTAAAAGTTTGGAGGAATAAAGAACGGTGATATTTCTCGTTTTGGGAAGAACACCATTCTTATTCATGACAAATCCACTGACCTTGTTGGACATAAAAAATGATGAAATGATTACAAAGATCAAGCCCCACTTCAGCTTTAGTTATGGGAAAAGAGTACTATTTGATAAAGACCTTTATGACATGACAGAAGAAGAAATTCTAGAAATGAGTCCCACATCAGTTTGGAGAGTGAAAAAGGCAGCTATTGCCAACATGATCAGTTTAACCTTTGTAGACTCTGAAGTACCTTCTCATGTCATATTTGAAAATGAAAGGGTACGAGTACATCCTTTCCAGCAAAGACCAATGCAATGCTATATTTGCTTTAAGTTTGGCCACCCATCAAAAAACTGCAAAAATGATAAAACTTGTATAAACTGCTCTGGTGCCCATCATGATGGTGAATATAATAGAAAAGCAAAATGTGTTAATTGTCAACTGGAACATAAATCCAATGACAAAAATTGTGAAATTTACAAATTTGAACTGTCTGCACTAAATAAAGCCAATGCAGAGCATATACAGTAAGTATCAGTTTTGCAAAAAGACAGTTAGGACAACAACCTAGGAGTTATGCCCAAGTTCTTAAGCCACTAACCCTATCTACCACTAGGGGTGCAGTGGCAGCACCCTCTAATGTAGCAGGTGCATCAACCCCTGTGGTAGTGGCCCAGCCTTCTGGGTTAGGTGCTGGCCTGTTGAGTCTGGGGCACAAGCCTCCAAGGAGGATAAGATGGCACTTTACCCAACCACCTTGGAATTGTCCCAGGCAGCCTCTGCCTGATTTAATGGAGACTGAGGAGCAAAAGCACCAAAAGAGGAAACATTCCCCCTCATCCTCTCCTCCAGTTAAACATGCATCACTTAGTAAATAAATACAAAGTACTAAGCTCAATGCAGGAACCGCAGCCTGAATTTAAACAAATTGACAAGAAAGGGAAACAAAATGACACCAGTAAATCAACAGATAATAAACCAAACCTATCATGACCAGTCCTTCCAAATCATCTCTTAATAATGCTCATAAACAAAAGATAGTAAATGAGAAGTCTCCATTCAAAGGGCTTTCCAACAAGCCCAAAAATTAGTTTTCATCTCAATACTGCAGTGGAACTGTAGAGGTCTTAGGGCTCGAAGTGAATAGCTGAAGGTACTGCTCCATGACCATAGCCCAGGCATTGTGTGTCTCCAGGAAACTAAGACTGGAAGCACACAGTATGGGCAGTGTAGTCATTATTGTGCATAAGTTATTGCAACACTCCTTGCTATCAATTAATACTCATCTCCAAGCTGTAGCAGTAACTTTCATTTTAGACAAGCAAATTATAGTTTGCCCCATCTAGCTTCCTCCTGATTTGGATTTCACTTATAATGATATTCATTTACTGATCAATCAGCTTCCTACTCCTTTCCTCCTCCTTGGTGATTTTAATGCTCACAACCCCATATGGGCTGGGAACACGACAGATCCCAAGGGCAGGATGTTGGAGGATAATATTATGGATAATCATAATATCACTATACTCATTAATGGAGCTATGATTACCATAACATCTACTCTAATACTTATTCGGCTATCGATCTGAGCTTTTGCTCATCTAGTGTCACATTAATTATGAATGATCAGTAAATGAATATCCAGATGTTAATGACCACTTCCCAATTCATATAAAAACAGTTAAGAATCAGCCCTCTGAGTCACCTCCCAAATGGAAGGTAGATGAAGCAGACTGGAAGAAATTTAGTGAGTCTGTTCTCATGGACAAGACTGTAAAATCATTTCCCTCCATCTCAGAGGAATATAATTACTTCAATGACACCACCATCAATAGTGCAATTGCCTCTATTCCAACAACAAAAGGGAACCCCTCTAGACCAGCAGTTCCTTGGTGAAACAAAACCTGCAGTAGTATGAGAAAGATCACTAGAGAATGCTACAAAAAATATAAGAGGAGTGAAACTGCCCAAGCCAAAGTTATTTACCAGTGTGATGTGGCCAAGCAAAATAAATATTTTAAAAAAGCAAAAAGAGGATCATGGATGTACTACATTAATGGCATTAGCTCAAAAGCACCATCCAAAATGATTTGGAAGAAAATTAAAGAAACTAAATAACAAGTTTGTCCCTGAACCTCTGTCTACCTTTAAGACAAATGGTCACCTAATCACCCGACCAGAGAGGGCCACAGAAAAATTAGGAGAACATTTCTCGAGAATATCAAATAGTGTGAACTATTCTCTAAAATTCCAAGGCATTAGAAGTGCCCAGATTTCTATTGATTAAAGTGAAAATAACTTTGAACCATACTATGCAAAATTTGCACTGCAGGAACTGAAAGATGCCTTGCAGAATATAAACCATCAGCCTCTGGCGAAGAAAAAATACTCTATGAAATGCTGAAACATCTCCCAGAAAAGTAAAAGAAATTTCTTTTAAGTGTAATAAATGAAATCTGGGAAACTGGTATTATTCCTTAGAGCTGGAAATTACCATTAATCCTCCCTGTGAAGAAACCAAAAAGGGATCCTTCTTTACCCAGCAGCTACAGACCAATAGCTCTCACCAGTTGTGTTTGTAAGCCAATGGAAAAGGTGATTAACACCAGGCTTGTATGGCACTTAGAAACAAATAAATTGCTTTCTCCATTCCAGTTTGGCTTTAGGAAAACTAGATCTACTTTAGATCCCTTGCTGAGGCTCGCAAACCAAATACAAGAAGGTTTTGCTAAACAGAGCCAAAAAATAGGAGTTTTGTTTGATTTTGAAAAGCCATAGGACACCACATGGCGTTATGGTATTATAAAAAAAGTTGTATACGATGGGCAGTAAGGGAAAAATTATCAGATTTATAAATTCGTTTTTATTAGAAAGATATATAAAGATAAGAGTTGGGAATCACGTATCACGACCTTTCTTACAAGAAGAGGAAGTTCTTGAAGGTGGTGTCCTTAATGTCACCCTCTTTGCTATTGTCATTAATGGAGTATTAGAAAAGATATAATCACCAGTAAAAAGCTCTTTATTCGTAGATGACTTGGCTCTGTACTGCACAGGATATGATGCAGCGTCTACTAGCAGGTTCATGCAAAGAGCCATCAATAAAGTAAGCAAGTGGGCTAATGAGCAAGGGTTTCGATTCTCCAAATCTAAAACTGTCGCTGTTCGGTTCTGCAGACACTGAACTAAGAAAACTATTCCAACTCTTACCTTAAATGGAATTAATTCAACTTACCCTACTGAAGTAAAATTTTTAGGAATGTTCTATGATAAAAAGTTCACTTGGAATAATCATATTGATCAGTTAAAAGTGAAATTGAAGAGATCACCAAAAAATTTTAAAATAGTATCTAATTTTAATTGGGGTGCTGATAAGAAATCGTTGTTAAGGCTTTATAATGCAGTATGTTTATTTAAGTCTGACTCTGGCTGCCAAGTGTACTCATTTGCTTCAAAGACTAAACTTAAGGAATTGGATGCTGTGCGTAATATGGGGCTAAGGATCTGCACTGAAGCTTTTAGAACTTCACCCATTGAAAATATTTATGTAGACTACCATCAGCTACCACTGGACTTAAGGAGGCATGAGGTAGGTCTGAGACACACCATGCGGCTGAAAAGCTCAAGGGAAAATTCTTCTTTTGAGATCTTAAAACACTGTGACTCAAGTCTTTTTGGATGTAGATCTTCAATACCCTTTAAAATCAGACAGATGGGTGAATTGGAGGATGAAAGCATAAAAACACAGACGATCCTACAAGTTAAACATCCTGCTATCCCTCCATGGTTTATTTCAGCAATAGATGTCTGCATTAAGGAGACAAAGAAGAAAGATCATCCTGAAGAAGAAGTCAGAAACAAGTTTTTGGAGCATGATGAGAGGCATATAAATGACAAGAAAATCTATACTGGCGGATCAGAATCGGAAGATGGAGTAGGATGTGTAGTGGTGTGTGAGTGGGAATCACATATAAAATAGTTATCAGACTCCTCACTCATATTCACTGCTGAAGCAGATGCCATAGTTGATGCTTTAAATCTTGCAGCTGACAAGAAATTTAAATCCACAGTAGTATATAGTGACTTAAGGAGTGTTTTAGAAGCCCTAAAGAAGTTTAATCCTACCCATCCCTTAATTCAAAAGGCTTATGAATGGTTTTTTTATCTTTCTGTTGGCCACAAATCAGTAAAGTTTTGTTGGATTCCTAGGCACACTGGTCTAGAAGGGAACGAACTTGCTGATAGTAAAGCAACTGGTGCTGCTACATGTGATTTCTTAACTAATAAGGTGCCACATTTGGATATGCATCCAGGAGTCAGACAATACATTTGTACAAAATGGCAGCAGAGATGGACCTCTCCCATTTTATCCACAAATAGGAAGTACAGAAGCATTAGAAAAAATATTGATTTTTGGAGTTTGAGTTTTGATTGTAACAGAAAATTTTAGATCACCTCAACACGGCTTAGGATTGGCCATACCTGCTTCACTCATGGCTATAGTATATTTTACAGAGAGGCAGTGCCCCAGTTTGTGCTCACTGTGGTGATCAGCTATCCGTTGAGCACATGCTGGTGCACTGTCCTAAATTTATCACCTTAGGGCAAAGTACTTACTAACTATGAAGACTACTTTAGAAATTTTAAATGATGACGTTGAGGTAGATAACGTTATGGGTTATCTGTAAGAATCTGGTTATTTTAATGAGATATGATTTCAGTATATTTAATAAAGATTTTAGTCATATTTATTCTTATACTAAGTATATATTTTGAATATAAAAGTTTTAATATATACTTATTTTTTGTTGGTTCTATCTAATATCATTCTTCATTTTTTACGTTCATATTTTTACACTGAATTTTACTAGTATGTCATCATTCACCTATTCAATATCAATCATATTATTAATTTATATATTTCACCTTCATTACGGCGCTGAATAATCCTAATGGGTTCCGGCGCTTATTCTTCAAGACCTAAATTTTCATAATCAATTAGTCAACCTAAAGGAAGTTCCTATTAGGGAAAATACCTACAAGATACAAGAAAAATTCATGTAAATGATGATCTGCTTGAGTTTTTATCGGAATTACTAGAGAACACACAGCTAGAACCACTTTAATTGAACTGATTAAATTATGTGTGAAAGAATGTAAATTGGAATTTAATGGTAAATTTTTCACACAAAATTTTGGATGGCGATGGGAAACCCTCTGTCCCCAGTGTTAAGTAACTTACGTAAGGAGTTTTTTGAAAAGAAAATATTAAACAACATAATTCCACGCAAAGTAGTATGGTTCAGGCATGTTGGCGACATAATTTGTGTATGGCCAGGGAACGATGATGTAAATAACTTTTTTGCCAAGTTAAATCAATTAGTACCATCAATTAAAACACTATGGAAATGGAAAATGATGGGTGCTTACCCTTTCTGGATGTCATCATACGAAGATATAGTAATTGCTTTTAAATACAGTGTGTACAGAAAACCTGCTACTATTTCTTCCTATGTGCATTTCTATTCCGGACGAAGCAAAATGTTTAAGAAATCAGTGTTTTCATCTATGTTTTAAAAAGCATTACGTGTATGTAGCCTGAATATATTGATGAGGAAATAGATAAGATTAGGAATACGGGCAAAAAATAGAAATATCCCGACAGCGAATTAAACAATGCATTAGAAGCGGCAAAAAAGACTATGTATCAAAACCAAAAAGAACCTCACAACATAAAAAATGTGCTTGTACTACCTTATAATAATAATATGAAATATATAGCCCACCTACATAAGGACTTTAGTGTTAATGTTGCATTTAAGAACAATAAAACAATGAAACATGAACTTATCAACAACTCTCCTGACAAAACTAAAGGGTGTTCATATAAAATTCATTGTAAGTCTTGTGACAACTTTTATGTTGGTAAACGGGTAAAGCACTGGAAAAGAGAATAGAACAGCATAAAAAATGTGTGAGATATGCACAGGGGAACAAGGGTATTTTTGTGCATGTTAGTGAGAACGGTCATGCTATCAACTGGGAAGGGGCAAAAAGGACCGTATATTCTAATAACGCACTGGAAAGGAATATCATTGAATCTAGCTTTATAAAAGAAAGTTACAGCCATAATATGAATATCAGTCAAGGGAAGTATAACTTTGATCCTTGAACATCAAAAGAAATTTGTAAATTGTTTAAATTTTAAGGCAGGCAGTAGAGATGCATGGAAGCAGGATTACCATACTTGTAAACAGTGCGAGGGCATCAGGCTAATGAAATTTCCAACCCCGCCTCCCTGACACCTGTCAGGGGTGGATCTGTAGTCTCTTACGGTCGGTACGTTTATCCGTATCGTCCTCTGAGAGTATATTGTGTTTTTAGCCAAATGAGTTTTGAAGGCCACTCCTACCTTGACACCAGCCTGTGGGTGGATCTGTAGTCTCAAACGGTTGTGTATGCTCGTCAGTACTGTTTCTGAAGTATATATATTTGTAACTGCTAATACTATGTATCAGTCCTTCGTCAATGGCCTGGAGATAAAGTCGGAACGGGTCAGGTCCTATACCTTGTCTCTTATTTTTCGCCTGTAGTAATGTTATATATATATATATATATATATATATATATATATATATATATATATATATATATATATATATATATATATATATATATATATATATATATATATATATATATATATATATATATATATATATATATATATATATATATATATATTGCATCTTCAGTCTTACATCATGGATGATTAAACCCAATACCAGATATTGAGCGGAGATCATGGATTATAGGGTTGAGAGGTTCTGTTTTTCTAACTTGCTCACGAGCAATATCAGATGTGAGCGGTTGTTTTGGTGCTTCAGCCTTTCAGACCATGAAAAGAAATATTTGATTAGAAATTCTTCACAAAGTTCAATGGGCGTACACTTCATTAGATAGATATCCTGATGGATTTTGAGGATATAGGTTCAAATAACCTAATATTTGGCAAACTTAATGTACAGGGTGTCCATAAAGTTATGGTGCAATTTTAAATATTTGTAGCTTCTTAACTATATGTGATAGAATTAATCTGTAAAAAGGATAAGCATAAGACAACATGAGTATTTTGTCGGCTTGTTTTTGCTCCTATTGAAACATTTCCCGAGTTTTTAACGAACCCCTCCAGGTAAATCCCGTGCTCCACCATGTGTATGTCTCCCTCTATATTCATCTCAGTAAAACCTTTTGATCACTAGTCCAGCCTTTTTTTAGCCATGGCCACCGTTCGTTTGCATGCTAGTTAATTCACATTTGTGAACAATGCGATATAAGTGAATTTCGATTGGCTGTGCCATTCGTGGCGCGTTATTAATTAGTGAATCCTTATTGTTTAAATAGCAAAGTATTTGGGCTTCAATTATTGCCAGTCCTATAGTTAATGCGACCCTTCTCTCTTCCAGAGGGATACTTTATCGTTAGCGACTGAGGACATTCTCACCTCGCCCTTTCATTAGTTGCTTAGACTCATCCATGTAGGGCAGAACAAGAAATTTCACTTTTTTATAGCACCATCTTCTAAAGTTATAAAGCTTATTTGATTAATCACGTCTTCCCCTAGTTATAAGTATTTGTACACTATTGTTTTTTATTGGTGAGTAAATGTAATTAAAAGTTAACAGAGTATAATTACATCTATCAGTAACTTGACTAAAAGGAGTAGCTAAGGTTACTAATCTTCTTCTTTCCATTTTTCTCTCAGATCTTGTATTACTGTCAGCCATTTTATAGCATTCCATTGCCAATGCCAAGACTAGCATGTGACAATATATATATATATATATATATATATATATATATATATATATATATATATATATATATATATATATATATATATATATATATATATATATATGGTCGTAAGCGTTATTTGATATTATAGTAAAATTAGGTTTATTTGTTTACTTGTGTCACGACTACAGGAGGTCTGTAAGATTCATGGAACTTTTAATTCGAGTTTTGAATTAGCACGTATTTGTTCCTTCGTGAAAACAACCATTGGTAATAATATAACCATATAAGATTGGTGAAGTTTGATACATTTTATAACTGCGTTTATTCTCTCATCTTATCACCATATGTAACTTCATCCAAAGCGCTAACGTTTACCAAGATTTAATAATCCAAAGAGTGAAATTACGGTTGTTGGTACAGACACGAGGCAAGAAGTAAAGCGTTATGTTGAAAGTCAAATAACTCTTCATTTTCTTTTCACAGAAATAGAAATTCAGAACACAAACGTAGTTTTAAGATAAGCTGTGATTTAGTACCATGAGAGAGAGAGAGAGAGAGAGAGAGAGAGAGAGAGAGAGAGAGAGAGGGGAGAGAGAGAGAGAGAGAGAGAGAGAGAGAGAGAGAGAGAGATTTTTCCAGTCCCTGTATGTTATATCCATATGTTGCCAACACAGTCGTGAATAAGTGCCCCTTCATAAATCTGAGTTCTCCAGGTTTTATAACACAGGGGTAGGTTTCTCCCTATCATGGTACCCTGCTCTAAAAAGACATATGCACACTTTACTGTTTCGTTTTAGAAAAGCTGGAAAGTTTGTTATTTCTCAATATGGGATTAATCATCATTGTCGCCCTTCAAAATAATATGTTCCTTTTTTCTTTACCCATGCTTAATCGTTCTCCCCAAAACAGTTCTGTGAAACTAAAATTTAATCTCCTAGTCTAAATTCATTTTCGGGAGATACGCGTTCAACTGAACTTTTCTGAGTTTCATTCTCGCATTCTTAGAGTGTTATTGTAACATTCCTCCAAGCTCACTGAACGTCTTCAATAGAGTGGTTTCCAAGTCTACGTGCATTATGTCAATTCTTTTCAGTGGATGACATGTTTCCAAATTCCTTCTTCATTCGCTATCGAGTTGCTCATGAAGTTTCTTTCCAAAACATCAATATGTGAAATGGTGTTGTTTCGTCCTAAATGAATATATAATTATCATCGGAAAGAATCACAAGTTTTATGTTTTATAACAGAAATCCATTCCTATCGTCTCCAGGGGAACAGGGGCCATTTAATCTTTGGGGTCCGGAAGGGTTGCCTTCATTTTAAGGTCTAAGGACCAAAAATTATGCACACAATATATCAGCAGCAACTGTCTATAGAAGAAATGTCAAAGCCGTCATTTCTTTTCCTACAAGAATTAACCACCTTTGGAGAATTTTGCTGGACTGAGAAATTCACATACAACAGAAACATCCTATATATATGTCTCAAGATTATTAGAATCAATTATTCCTTCTTAGCAGAGAATCAGCATCCCCATTCCGTTCAAGTGCAACGCTGCAGCTGTCTCACTGTCCCGTGACAAACGTCTATTTCTTTTTCTGTAAATTGACAGAATGGTCTTCCTGATAATATCTTTGATTCCGATGGTCAAAATTAAGTTGTCAAAACTTTGGAAGTACTGTGCACCACATGCTTAGCTTTTCCTCTTAACATAATGTTATTTCCCATGCAACAAGTCATTTATACTTATCAAGCTGTTTTCATATCTTTCCTTCTCTACGTTTTATCCTTACGAAACAAGATAAAATTTTGTGAATAATCAGTGTATGGGCATTTTTAATAATAATAATAATAATAATAATAATAATAATAATAATAATAATAATAATAATAATAATAATAATAATAATAATAAATCTGCTCGCTCTTCTGTCTAGAAAGTCTCTCACCTTTGATGTCAAAGAGGAAACGATAACGTGCGACAGCCATCAAAAACATCGGTCTTGACGATGACAAATATCCGGTTTGTCAATGGAGCTTTTCATTCTTTTTCCTTTTATCTTAGGTCCAATACCCTTTGATAGAATGGCTCTGTCCTTCATAACTGCCTATTCTATTCGTCTTTGTGCAATAACAAAGGCAACATCCCTTTATCTCTTTCCTTTTCCAAGCCCGATCGCTTCTGCTAAATTTCACTGTCAGTTTCGTGATATCACTCACTGTCCAGCTCAAGAGCTGTTTTATAAGGAG
>JANJGK010000016.1:6223258-6235758 GCA_039081455.1 Macrobrachium rosenbergii
ATATATATATATATATATATATATATAAATATTGCCACAGGGGGATACCCTTCCTAGGTCAACTTGCCTTTGAAGGATCTTTTTCAAGGAACTTAAAGTAAAATCATATTTCTCACTGCTGACACCAACAGTCGATCTTGAGGAAATTGCTTCTTCTCTAAATTTCTTGGTATTGTTCCATTGGCGCCCTATTTTTCCTGTCCTGAACTAGTGACTGCGTTAAGCCCTTTTCCAGGTTACTAAGTTGCCCTTGGAGATAATCCTAGCTTATCCGCTGGCAAATATGAAAGTCGGCTTGCCTGCATGGCGGACAAACAACCCACAAGGTCAAAGCCTTACCATGTGCTCAACAGAGCTACCCACAGGTCAAAGATAGAGTGCCAAAAGCCACATCTCTCACAACAGAAAACGGGTGATACCTTGGAGAATGGGAAAATTAATCCAGCAGAAGGCATAAAAGGGGCTGCATGTTTATGTGTTCAGCAGAGTCACATCCAAACACAGATCTGACACACACTGCCCCTTGACCTCCACTCCTTTAGAGCCTGCCCCTCCACCCCCACCCCCATGGCTGCCTATCCAGTCCAGTATCTTTCCAGTGCAATTTCCAAAATAACACCCCCCTCCCCCATTGTTGGAACATCTATGAGGACTCATCTCACCAGAATAAGGTAAAGTGACAAGAATCTGTGGTTTACCCGTCACATAGTTCTTTTCTTTGTGCTAATCATCTTCCGTTTTCCTGACACAATTCTCCTATAGACCTGACTTTTATCATTAACTTGAGTTCATAAGTGATTTTAAAGGTGTTTTATAGCCGAGCAATCTTGGTGCCATCAGTGCACCCTCGAGCCCGTAATCACTCTAATTCTGCCAAGTAATTGTATGCATTCCCCACTGCAGACAGTTTTCTTGCTGTGCAATCTTTCGCTTTGATTGTGCTTTATTGCCATGGTCAACCCGCTGTAATCTAACCTTCGGTGCCAGTGAATTGGAATACCCGGCACCTTCAGTTATCACCTTTCCATCATAATTTTGTGCTTATACAGGACCCCATTTACCTGTCTTAATTATCCCCATCTGCTGATTTTGTTATTGTAAATACATGTGATATTAGTTGAATTAAGAGTTTATCTAAATTTACTCCTTCTAGTAAGGCCCTTTTCTATTTTCTATGTATGTTCTACTAGTCCAGGAATTTTAGTCAGACCAGCATCATCCCTTGGGGTAAGTTACTTCCCCCTAGGTTAGAACATAAAAGTGGTGGCCATTGCTCAAGATCTTGTTCAATGCAACAGTGCAGATCCCAGCAATTAGACTCGCAAAGCTGGACAGAAGACAGGAAACGAATCTTTTAGTGTACATCCCCTTTAACAAGCACATACAGTTGAATGGAGATACACAGCATTAGTATTTTGTTACTTTTATTTTATTGCAATCATAAAACGTGACTGGAATTTTTTTCATTTCATTTCTTTATGAATCTAAATATCAGCATGCATGCTAACCAAGTAATCTAAAAGCGAGAATGAATGTTGCCATTTTGAAACACGAGATTTTGCTGCTACTGCATGTTAGCATTGATTGACTTAATTTGCTAGGTTTTAGCCAGGAAGTGAAGTGTTAAACAAAAGTGATAAAAGGGAAAAGTGCGTTTATTTCACCCCCACGTGCTCTGATCAATTTGCCGTCCGTTATTTTAGCTAGGACACACAGCATCTGGAGAACTCAAATCAGGTACAAACAGTGATTTCTCTTCACTCATCTTTCTTGCATAAGTAGTGGCAAATGCGCTAAAATTCTGAATAAACTCCACAAAATTCTATGTCCATTTGTTGAAATATGCATTTAAAAAACTCACTCATTGTTGGCCACAAGAGCCATTTTGCATGTATAAAAGTTGTGTCCTTTTAACTTTTCATAAGTCCTCTTGTGCGAGCAATTTTTTGCTGCCATATCTAGATCAGCTGAGAGGCGAGGGAAGCTTTCCCAAAACTGTTCGCCCCTGTATCATAAATCTTCTCCTAGACTTCTCTCAGACATCCATGTGGTTGGCGCACGTGCCCAATTACCGTCCCCAACATTACCTTGTGACCTCTTAATGTTAAGTAAAATTCACGTACTATTATGATCACATGTTTCCGTCAGGTCAAACTTTTCTTGTAACGTAAGGTACTTTGCACACGCAATCACTACAAATAAACGTCTCGTTGCATGATAGCTTTAAGGAACATATTTGACATATTACTCGGTGTAGATCCCCATTTACACATGCATCATTTGTGTACTTAAAACAACCCAAGTTTTTTTTTGCATAAGCCTCTATCACTCTGCACCCACTCCATGTGTCTCTCACCTAAACACACTCCTGTATCAAGAGATCCCACAAAACTTAAAAACCCCCCGCTCAATTTTACAGAATGAGCCCGCACCCAGAGTGTCACAAACCATTTTTGAACACCCCAGAACTCATGACCATAGAACAAACCTACAAAGACCTCACGCTCAGTTCCACAAACGAGTCACACACTACAAAGTGCCACCCACCGTTCTCCTGAATGAAACCTAACCTACTCACACTCGATTCCCCAGAACGAGCCACTCACTACAAAGTGTCACTATCGGTTCTCTTGAAAGACACTTTAAATTCTCACTCTCGATTCCCTAGAATGAGCCCTGCACTAGAAAGTGCCACTATCTGTTCTTTTGAACAAACCAGAAACTGTTCTCTGAAACGAAACCTTAAATTCTCGTGCTCGATTCCTCAGAAGGCACCCTGTGCTACAAAGTGCCAAAATCCATTCTCTTGAACAAACCAGAAACTATTCTCTGAAACGAAACCTTAAATTCTCATGCTTGATTCCCCGAATGAGCCCCACACTACAAAAGTGCTACAATCCATTATCTCGAACAAGCCAGAAACCGTTCTCTGAAACGAAACTTTAAATTCTCAAGCTCGATTCCCCGAAACAAGCCCAGACCAAGAGTGCCACAACCTGTTCTATGGAACAAACCCCTAATCCTTGCACTCGATTTCCCCAGGACTGTCCCTGCACTACCTAGTGCCACCATACATTCTTTCAAACACCCCAGAACCAGTCCACGACCAAACCTCCACTTCTGCGCTCAATTCTCCGGAACAAGCCGCATGCCCGTACCACTACCTGTTCATCCAAATGAACCTGAACGAAAGCCTCATGTGAACCATGATCTACCAGCACCTTAAGTATCACTCAAAGTCCGTGCCATCTGCGACTTGACCTTCGGTTACCCTGATCCACACTGTATGTGCCATTTCCAATCTGAACCACTTCTTCCCTGGCTAACACCTCTCCTACCCCACATTTTTTTTCTTTCTTTGACTCCCTAATACTCTAGTGCCGTGTAGGTCGAGGACTACAAAGCTTTTATGAAGGCTGGAAAGGGGCTGGGATTTAAGGGAGACACCCCTTCTACCTGGGTCAAGCACATGTAGCTGCCCAAGGAAGGAAAGACAATAGAAAGAAGCCAAGGAGGAGAAGGAGAGACAAGAGAAAGAAGCCAAGGAGGAGAAGGAAAAGGAGAAAGAATGACAGTAGAAGGAGAAAGAAAGACAGGGGAGGGAGAAAGAGAGAGCCCATGAGCTCACCCTCACCCAACATAGAGATGATAGCCCCCTTCCAACCTCTCCCCAGTCCACTCTCAACAACATAAGCTCTCTAATACCCAAATAGAATGACACCGAACCCAAGGCGGGGCTCGACCACATAGAACTGGTCTTCTCAACCTACGCGCCTATTCCCACAAAGTTTCCTAGATCCTAGGAAAGTACATGGGAGGAAAGGGTGCAGTCACCTTCCGAAAGGCCATCATCAAGACCTGTGAAATTACCCCAAGCTCTGGAGACTGCTTTGGTGAGGCCAGCCCAAGGAATCGTGTCAAACCTGGACCGAATGGGCATACCTCAAGTCCTGGACTGTCAAGTGCTGGCTAGAAGCCCTAGGTATCAACACTTTCGAGGCCCTGCTTGAGTGCATACAGCTCAAATACTTCTTTTACTATGCCCTCGGTGCTCTCGCCACACACCTCTGCGAGAAAGCCCACAGGATGTTCGCCAAGTCCTGCCACTTGACAGGCGACTGGGACACTTGCCATCCTTTCATCAGTTCCTTGGGACGAAAGATCAGTCACCCTTCTCATACCTCTGGGCTACATCAGCCCAAAAATGGGCACCCTCAGAAAAAAAAACTGTGCTGCCATTGCAAAAACATAGGCTACCTGAAGCCCGATGCCCAGCCAAAATGAACGGCCAGTTCTAAAAACGGGATCACACCCAACCAAGCTACTCCTGGCTCTTTGTGAACAACAACTGGCTTGCTCCCTCTACTAGGGCAGTGCCAGGAAAAGACATTACCAAAGAAACTTGCGAGGACCATAGCCAGAAGAGTCACATATCCGCAAGGTATTGGCACTGTCTGAAGTACACTGCTCCCAAAGCAGTCCATACCGCTGTCAGGTCCCGGCAGCCTCCTGAATGGATAGCCTTAAACACCGTGGCCATAGTGCCCCCTTGATGGCTCTATTCCACCTCGAACATTACCAAACATCATGGGCACCTGGTCAGAGGTCAACCTTATCGCTCAGGAGCACGTACCTCCCAGCACCACCATCTGCGAGGAACAATGGATGACAATTTTCTGGGTCAACAGTGACGTGAAGGACCTCCTTAGCATTTGTCTACGGGTCACCACAGGTGATTCCTCACGACCGGACATCCCTTCCTCTTGGGCCAAGATCTAGTACAGTGGAGGGACCCCTTAATCCTTCTGCTTTGCAAGATAGCCATGGCCTCCAACAAACCGGAGAAAGAGGCACCTCCCACCAGTACCAATCTGCTACCTGCCAATCTCACCTTAGTAGAAGTGCCATGGCTGCAGGAACACCCTGGCACCCCATTTGAACAATCTGAATCCACTCCTGCGGCCACCCTCCTCATCATGGGGGACGGACTCCTCCCTTCCTACCTTAAGTAGGGACCAGCTCGTCTGAGCGCAATCGGAGGATGTCAACCTGCAATGCGTCCACTCGGAAGCTACCACGGATGAAGAAAAGATGAAGGACCTTGCGAAGGATGACTTCATTCTGAAGGATGAGGTACTTTAGTGGGTAACCCGGGAGTGGCATGAGCCCCCTCAGGTCATCCACTGGCTAGTGGTAGTACCCTCGTCCATACAGGAAGACCTCTGGTTGGAACATGATGTTATCGGAGGGCACTTCGGTGTCACCTGGACCACCCAGGCCATCAAAGGAAGATTCTACTGGCCAGGTCTATGGAAAGCTTTCAAAGCCTTCATGGCCTCATGCCCCACCTGCCAAATCACGGTAAATCCTAACAAAATCATCCCCAAGGCTCCTATCAAGAATGCTCCCTCTATCGGCATCCCCTTCTAGGACGTCATCATTGATTACAATACGCCCCATGGATGCATCAAAAGCAAGACGGGTAATAACCACTGTCTCACCATATTAGACAGATTTATAAGATACCCAGAGGCTATTCCCATCAGGGGTGAGAGCTCAAAGAACGCTGTGAAGGCCCTCATACAATTCTTCTGTCATTTCGGGTTCCCCAACCATGATCCAAAGTGATTAAGGGAAGCACTTCATGTCAAAAGAATTCTGCAACTGCATGGCCAGGCATGGCATTAAACATATCTATCCCACTCCTTACCATCCTGAGAGCCAAGGAATCGTGGAGCGATTCCACCAAACCCTCGGCTCTACTTTAGCCAAACTTGAGCATGAAGGAAGAGCATCCTAGAAGGAGAACCTACCCTACGCCCTCTTCTCTATCTGCCAGGCTCCCTCCGAGACCCTAGGGTACATCCTCTTCAAACTTCTATATGCCTCATTCCACCCAGGGCCCCTAGACATACCGTACAAGGCCTGGGCCAAACTGGCAAGGGCAGACTGGGCAAAGGACCTGCCTAACATCCAGCTGAACTTTTGGGCCATGTTGGCGGTTGCTCAGGCCACAGAGGCAGCAACCCAAGCAGCGAGTGGGTTAAGCTTAATCTTAACAAAAAGACAAGAACTGGATTTTTCAATGTTAGGTATCAGGTCCTGGTCCTACAATCATGAGCCACTTGCCCCCCTCGAAACACAGTTCACGGACCCCCACAAAATACTTGGGAATTGAGGACCCTGAACTACCTTGTATATTGCAGGCGGAGGTGAGGTAAATGGCTGCACATCAACTTACTAAAGCCCTAACTGCACTGAGAAGTCTGACTTAATCTTGAGACAATTACCCCAGGAATCGAGAATCCCCAGTATCAGGACATACGATAACTGTTAAGTGCACACCTGCAGGTAACCCAGGGCCACCTTGGATGCACTGACACCCTGGAGCACATAATACACCTGCAGGAAGGTGTCACTCCTATCGCCCAAGGTTACTTTGGTCAATCCACAGAAAGTGAAGAGGATCCAGGAGCAAGTACAACTCCAACTGAACTTGGCCTTATCGAGGACAGCCACAGTGAGTGCCCCCCCCCCCCCCCCTCCCCCCAAGTCGTCTTGGTTCCTAAGGAAGGAGGGGGAGATTTGTTATGCATAGATTTTCATAAATTAAACAACAATAACCAAACCCGAACCATACCTCCTTCCGCAAATAGAGGCCTGCTTAGACAGCCTAGGCAGTGACCCCCTACTTGAGCAAAATCGATCTCAAAAAGGGATACTGGCAGGTGCCCACTGTCAAAGGGGTGGCACCCTCTGACCGCCTTCACCATGCCCACCGGCCTGTACCAGTGTTAAGGGATGCTCTTTGATCTAAAGAATGTACCTAGCTGTTTCCAGATTATAATGAATAAAATCCTGGCAGATATAAAGAACTGTGTAATGTATCTAGATTACATAGTCACCTATGCCCACTCGTGGGAGGAGCACATGCAAATCCTTGACCAAATTCTCACCGTCCTATAAAAAGCCAATCTTATCATCAACCTAAAGAAGTGCCAATTCTGGGTGGCTGAGATTACATATCTCGGTCAACAAGGAGGAAAAGGTAGACTGATGCCAAAGGATGCCAATATCCACGGCATTCAGGATATGCCATACCCAAGGACCGAGAGGGAAGCTCAGCTGTTTGTTGGAATGGTACAATACTTTCAACGCTTCATTCCTAACTTTGCTGATGCATCTATAACTAACCTCTTTCCAGGAAAACTACCCTTCCGTTGTACACCTGAGTGTGAATGAGCATACACCGACTACAACCGGCCCCCTTCTACATGGCCGTTGATGCCAGTGACATCGGGATTGGGGCGGTCATATTCCAAGGAAAGGATGAGGTTAGGCACCCGGTAGCCTGCTATTCAAGAAGCTTAACCCAGCTAAAACCCAGTACAACACTTTTGAAAAGGAACTTCTGGATATGATTCTGGCTATGAAACAATTTGAATCCTATCATGCTGATCATAAATTCCCCTTACAGTCCTACTGATCATAACCCTCCTAAGTATTTCACAGCTTTAAGAACCAGAACAAGCATTTAATGCATTGGTGGATTTGTCTCCAAGATTACAGCTGGAGAATCGAGCATATCAGGGGTACAGACAATAAAATCACTGATGTCCTTTCCAGGCATCAGAGCTAACACCCTTTACAATGGCTCCCTGTTAACCCCCACCCCCCCGGAGGAACATGGCACTCCTTCAGAGTGAAGAGTCACATTATTTCCGCTCATAATAGCAACCCTGAAAAGCGTAAGATACTTCCTTCTTTTGATCTGTCATTTCTTCTAATTTACTATGATGACTCTGAGTGCCAAACCATGCAGCTACAAGTATGGAAATGTAATTTGTACTTAAATTGGAGCCACTAGGCCCTCGCAACTTTAGCCCCGTTGTACCCAAGTACCATGGCATCACCTAACATGAGCCCACGAGTACTTCATTCGCACCACCCAATCAAGGCATACTAACCGCATGACATGGCATAACAAAGTTCACTGTACATTTAAGTGCATAATTAACTCTTAGATATTACTCAAGTAATAATCTCATAAATTTATTATTATGTTGTTACATTAAGTCATGAGATATACATTCATGAAATACTTTTGATTAATAATTTGCTGTACATGCTGCTTTAGAGTAGCAACAAAATTTACTTAAAGTATTACCTTCCAGCAGCAATGCTATTCTGCAATAATGTAATTATTAACACTGAGTAACATAATTTGCAGTTAACTTTACCTTAGAAATACTAATTTTAAGCTAATTAGCACAACAAAGGGTAAATAACTTGATGAGATGATATTAAAGTCAAGTTGCCTTGCTTATAGACATTGTCATTCAAATGAAGGTGTAATATGTCAACTTGTTGGGGGAGTTGCAATGGGAGATACCCTTCCCAAGTCAACTCGCCTTTCAAGAACCTTGTTTTTCAAAGAACTTAAAGTAAAATTATTTTGTCTAACTACTGACACCAATAGTCGGACATAGAGAAATTGCTCCTGTTCCAAATCTCTAGTTACTATTCCCTTGGCAGCCTTTTTCCTTCCCCATAACTTGTGACTGTGTTAAGCCCTTTTCCATGTTACTAAGCCACCTTGGAGATAATCCCAGCTTGTCCAATGGCAACCCACAAGGTCAAAGCCCTTACCACGTGGTCAACAGAGCTACCCACGAGGTCAAAGGTAGCACGCTAAAAGCCATATGTCTACGATTGAAAATGGGCGACACTCTTGGAGAATGGGAAAATTAATCCGGCAGAAGGCACAAAACTGCCCTCACCATTTGCCTCAACAGAGACATGCTGCCTCTTGACCTCTGCTCATTTAGAGTCTCCCCCACCTCTCCCACGTGGCTGCCTAAACAGTCCAGTACCTTTCCAGTGCCAATTTCCCGAGTAGCCGCCCCACCATTACTGGTGCATCTATGAGGACTCATATCTCCTGGGTAAGGTAAAGTGACAGGAATTTGTGGTTTACCAGTCACGTGGTTCTTTTCCTTGTGCTAATCATTTTCCATTTTCCAAATGCAATTCTCCTTTAGACTGACTTTCTTTATTACTTGTGTTCATAAGTGATTTTAACGGTGTTTTATAGCGAGGAATCTTGGTGCCATCAGCACACCATCGAACCCATAGTTATGCTAATTCCACCAAGTAATTGTATGCATTCTCCACTGCAGACAGACTTTTCTCGCAGTGGATCTTTGCTTCAATTGTGCTTTATTGCCAATGTCATCCCACTGCAATCTAACCCTCGGTGCCATTGAATTGGAATTCCCAGCATCTTCATTTATCACCTTTGCATCATAATTTTGTACTTGGCAGGACCCCACTTACCTGTCTTAATTATCCCCGTCTTCTGAATTTGTTATATTGTAAATATATCTATAAAATCTCACATGTTTATTTCACTGAATTGTGATATATGCCTTCAGCTGAGAATAAAGAGTAAAATCTCAGTTGCAAAATCGCAAATGAAATGACAGTATACCAAATAAAGTTACATAAATCGATAGTTAACAAAGACGAATAATATAGGGGTTGAAGACTGATGCTTGATGGCTGATGGATATTCGGACACACTGAACCACAAAAAAAAAAAAAAATATAAATACCATTCACTAGAATTTTGTCTCTATTATTTGGTAGTTTACTCAGACCGGTAAGTCAAAACACTTAACTCTCATAGGGCTGGCTCGAAGGTTTTGCTTTCACTAGTGAAATTCTATTTGATAAAAGACGTTATTATAAATTAAAATCTTAAAAACTGGTCTCTTTGGAAATGATGACCACGGATTAATTCTCCTCAGTGTGTCTCCAAACGCAGTTTGGGTCATGTGGGCTCATCATTAAATACCCATAGGCCAAACGAGTGTGGCCAATTCAATGACAAGATAAAATTACTTCATCGCGGAGTTCTTTTTGTTTTAAAGAATGCCATCATCAAACGGTGTATTTGAGCTGTTTTAATTTCTTGTTATCAGATTCATTACCTTAACGAGCAATCAAGATTACAACATGAGCGGAAGGAAGATCAGGAAGATTATGCTTTGCGCAAGAATTTTCTATTTATCGGAATCACATTTCGTCACTGGGAGACTCGCTACTAATTCTTACTATTCATTTCTATCGTCGATAATCATTGCAATAGTTAACGTTGGTACACTGCTAAGAACCTTTGAAGTGAGTAAAAATACAGTTTGTTTAAGATCAGTATTCATTAAAATGCAAAGCTTCCATCTACAGTTCAAGCTTGACAGGACTCAAAAATTATAGAATTTAACATTTTGGTTGTCAGACTAACAAGTCTAACTTTACTTTAAATTTATTAAATTCCCTGTTTCTTTTCCCTGATGGTAACTGAAGAATAGTACAATGGACTATTACATAAATCACTGCCAACTTAGGAGAGTAGTTGTCTATGATCTGCATTTTGAAAACTAAATAGGATGGAGTTTTATAAAATTTAGAACCGAGTCGTTTAAGATTTTCCTTTTCCGATCAGTATTAATAGTAATAATTCAATTCACTAAATCTTTCGTCTTAAAAGTGGAAGAGAAAGTGGTTATGTTCTTTATGAAGACAAATCTCCCTTGTATCAATGGCTTCGTCATTTTTTAATGCTATTCTTTTCACCTCATTGAATAAAATTTCAATACTTCCCTGGAAATCGCTTCTATTTTTCTCGCTTCATTCTCATGGGATGACAGGCGTAACATCCAATAATTCTTCTGCCTTTGGCACCCTGACTCCCTTTGATGAATTTCCCCGTTATAGCCTTCAGATCTGGCAGAGAGTCAGAGAGTCTGTTCCGACAAATCTGTTGTAATGAAAGCCCATCAAAACAGATATAATTATTTTATGTGTAATTTTGACTGTGCCTACGTAATTGCGCGGGTGAATTATCCAGAGACTTTCTCCTGACTGCAAACTTTGAAACTGGCTCTGTCCAGTTATTTTCTAACTCTTTCCTTTCAGAGGAACGCAGACATCTTCCTCGGCGGTTACACCCACTCCTTTCCTTTCCACCTTTTTTTCGGTTTTATTTCGTGAAGGCGAGATGATGGATTGTGGTTGTCTACCCCATTGTCTTTTCGATTTATAGAAAAGAATCCTTCTACGAAAATATTTTTTGGGAGCAATTATCTACTTTTTACGTAATTTCAGTTATTCTTTAAACACAATCCTTTTCAGTATTAAAAAAAAAAGAATCCTGTAAACAACTTTACTTAAATTTTTAGGGTATGAATGATAATTGAATTAACACAGAAAAGTTACATTTGTTCGCGAATTCGATTAAGCCAACTAAGTTTTGGTGAGTTTCTTTACGTTTATGTGCATGATGGTTCATCATCAAAAGAGACAAGAGGAAAACTGAAGTGATAATGAAAACACTGAAATAAAAATGAACGCATTTGTTGAAAAACAACATCAAGGTAGGAAAGACTTAGGTACAGAGAACTTTACAGAGGTAATAATAATTATAAGCAAACTGATAATAATTCTCTAAGATATAACCAGTAAGGACGGTAAACAGAGCTGAAAAGCGAAAAGCATTGCTGCCGAAAGTATTTGTAAAATCACAAATGAAAGTGAGAATTACTGGTCGCAATGTTAAAGGCATATATTGTCGTAAAATGTAGGTGGTACTAAGATCTTTGCTAGTCAAGAATGAGACAGACTCTGTTTCAGGAACACAATGTTAAGAATGCTGAGAGGTTTGAAAACTTAAATCCTTGTTTGATAATTATCTTAATACTTTAGGATCTTTAAAATTAGCTACAGAGATTATGGTGAATATAAATATGCAACATTTAGTGCTAAATGAGGAAAGAATTACCTAAAGAAAACAGTATCTCTAAATCTGGACATATTCCACGATTTATTAGGGGTTCTTTATGTGTTTATGCCACCTAGTTTAACGAAGTATGATGACAGGTAAACATTTTATTGATAAGGCATGCTATTATCTAAGGGGTAAATCCGACATTCTGATTCCAAATGGTGAAAGCAAAAGGGATATGATACGATGGTGTCTGTTCAAAGAATAATCTATTCATATTATCATTAAATAGAAAATATTTGTTCAGAAGTAAAAATAAAACAAAAACATAAAAAAAAAAACCACGACATGATTTAGAAAAAGGGTCTAGAGTGATACAAGTTTGCTAATCTTCATACTATAGTGACTTGTGGTATGTGTGTGTGTGTGTGGGCAAGTTTACCGCCTTAAGGCCGCATGCGGCCTTCTGGACCATCAAATGCGGCCTTCTGCAGACTTCAGAGATAAATTTCAATAAAAAAAAAAAACTTAGAATACCAATTACTTATACTAATTGGTTACAATAAAATTGGGGAAATCCAAGTACAGATCTCCTTCAAAATAGGTAAAAGCTAATGCTAAATTCGTGCAGTGCGTAAAATAAACGAGGGAAATAATCTCTTCACGTTATAAATCACTACTGGATAAAACGAAAACGGGAGACGTAGAAATGAGAAAC
>JANJGK010000016.1:6243258-6293258 GCA_039081455.1 Macrobrachium rosenbergii
CTAAAAGGACAGATTATGTGCAAAGAAAGAAAATTAAATGTTTATGGATTTGGAGATAACCTACTCCCTTCATTTAGGATGCAGAAGTGAGTGGGACATTTCAAGAAAATATGGTAGTGAACAGAGAATCTTTATATTGGGAATAGTTGTAAAACCGACCGTCCAATAAACAACACAATTGAGCTAGTTGTTGGCTGGTGAATTTACAGCACAACCAGAGAACAGGTACATTTAGTGCTCGATATGCAATTTCCTTCTTTCTGAAGGTTCATCAGTCTTATACCGGAGATAACTTTAACACATTCGGTTGACCTTTAGTGGTAAAATATGCGAATAATACTGAATGATATTCTCATCTGGTATCTAGTTATAATGAATCTTCGGAAGGTATGCAGGGGAAGTTTTTGTACCCAGTGAAGAGGTAAGGTTAATCTACTATGTATTTCAGGAAGTTTGAGTCATCGTTTTTTGCCAATATCTTTCAAATTAACTGATGGATCGCTGTGTTACTTTGCAACGGTGTGTTTCACACCCTTCGCTAATTTTTGGTAATGAATTCAGTTTCCAAATTCAGCTTTTTCAGGCACTTAACTCTTGAATTTGATGGGGTAGTCAGCAAAGTGATTAACACTTTCAGACTTATGAGCTTTCCATTTGTGGTGAATATGTTACTATTTAGAATAAAACATATATTGGGGTGATATTACACTCCTGGAAAATGTCTCTTTACCTGGAATATTTATCGGAAGAGCTTTCACCGGGAGATCAGTTTTTACAAGTATATTTCACAGATAATAATTCAAATATATTTAATTTCAAAGAGACCTTTTAGTTTTCTTATACTAATGTTTAATCAACTACCATAGCAAAGTTTTAGTAACAAGTCTACTCGACGTGAACAGCGAAACAGGCAATCAAAAGAGAACAGCTTTCCCAAAGAATGTCCCTTCATTACATACCTACGACCACACAAACAGGCAATCACCCTCGATTAGTTCAGTATTACAAGCTGACCTACCCGGCGGGGGAGGGTGGCGGGGGGAGCGGGAGGGGAGGGAGAAGGAAGAGGGGAAGAATTGTGTTGGCAGTCCTACTAACAGTTCTACTATTTTCATGTGGACGTTCGTCTTCAAACAGAAGTGGGTGAACTGACATATATTACTGTGGTGACTGTCCCTTTTATCCAGGTATTACTGTTCTGCTGTCCATTTTATCCAGGTATTACTGTGATGACTGTCTCTTTTATCCAGGTATTACTGTGTTGAATGTCCCTTTTATCGAGGTATTACTGTTCTGCTGTCCCTTTTATCCAGGTATTATTGTGATGACTGTCCCTTTTATCCAGGCATTACTGTGGTGACTGTCTCTTTTATGTATGTATTACTATGTTGTCTGTCCCCTTTAACCAGGTATTACTGTACTGTCTGCCCCCTTTTATCCAGGTATTACTATGGTAACTGTCCCTTTTATCCAGGTATTACTGTGGTGACTGTCCCTTTTATCCAGACATTACTGTGGTGGCTGTCCTTTTTATCAAGGTATTACTGTGTTGTCTGTCACTATTAACGGGGTATTATTGTTTTGCCTGTCCCTTTTATCCAGGTATTACTGTGGTGACTGTTCCTTTTGTCCAGGTATTGCTGGGCTACAATTAATGTGGAAATTCGCATTTGAACAAATAAAACAAAAACGGCAACATCGTATATCGTTTACATCGGGCTGCACATGCAGCTACTACACTGTTGGTGGGGAAGGCACTCTCGGCTTCGGTTACTACAGGAAGCTGATCTCTGCTTATAGAAATTATCCATATAGTTTTTCAATGTTGCTTTTATTGAGGTAATTAACAGTTATATTAATAAATTATAATAAATTCTAATAGAAAATTTACGTTAATGGGCATTTATTGTTGCAGATTAACCATATGCCTGACAACGCCTGGAAGAAAACCTGGAGCGGTCAGGTGAGAAATGACTATTAAGCCATAAAGCACCTGAAGGAAAACCTGATGGAACTACTAAAAACGGAAATTTCATTTGTGATGTCTGTGTTTGTATGTCTGTCACGGGGGTACGGGTTTGAAACCTACCCTGTTATCTAAGTTGGGTCAAATGATGGCCACATGCCAAATTTTGTCTAGATCAGTCATGTGATTCGGATTTCTATAGCGCACTAACATACAAATACAAACACTCATATAAGTTTGCTGTAGGTTTCACCAGGCCTTAGAGGAAAAGAGTCAACGTGACTTAGATGTATTCATGAGGATTTTCAGGACGCAGAGACCGGGGGAAAGCGTCACTATATTTACAGAAGTCGCACTTCTCTTACAAGAAAGGCAAGAAAGGGGACGAAAGAGAATATCTACATTTGATGGGGAACATCATACTTCACACCTTTAAAGTTATCCTATTCTAGAATATCCTATCCGTATCTAATGGGTGCTTCGCTTCTAACAACGGTTATTTTCGTCCCCAGAAAACGATTCGATTCATGCCGATTTTATCCCATAAAATTTCTGAAATTACAAATAATACTGAGCACCTCATTCAATTCACACTGATTATAAACCACAAGCTACGTTACTGCTGGTAGCT
Source organism: Macrobrachium rosenbergii (assembly GCA_039081455.1). Classification (NCBI taxonomy): domain Eukaryota; kingdom Metazoa; phylum Arthropoda; class Malacostraca; order Decapoda; family Palaemonidae; genus Macrobrachium; species Macrobrachium rosenbergii. The sequence continues at coordinate 6,245,856 of JANJGK010000016.1, forward strand.
CTTTGCTTTTGGTCGCCCAGAACAGCATGACTCAAAAACTGGCAAAAGCCTTTGCAAAGTGTAAATTTAACTATTAATATCTGAAAGAAAAGGGTCCTATCAATGTGAGTCTGCCTGAACTCGTTTTCTTTTCTTTTACTGAATTACTCTTATTTATCGAACGAACAAATCATTACTGCCAAGTGGTTGCTTTCAGTGTATTTAGGAAAAGAAATCAAGTTTAACAGAAATTCAGCGCAGTGACTATATTATCCATAAGTCCTCCTATAGGAAAGATCCGAACAGTAATGCTGACGTCTTGATTACGACATACAGTTAATAACAACCTTCAGTCTATTAAAGGTTACCTCAACAATTTCTTATGAAAACGATTTTTTTTCCAGTTTCCTTCCTTGAGACTGAAATGCGCTATAATGTGACCAGTATAAAAAAATCACTAATCTATATATTGCTGGAAAGACTGCAGCTGTATTGATCATTCATGCAAGATTCCATCCTAGCTAGGCTGAGTGAAACTCGATATTTTCAATCCCGGTGTAAACGTTGTTATTAAGGGAACAAATTTGCTTATGTTAGCAAGAGGCCTTCTTCCATTTATAGTAGGTTATCTTCCAGGAATGCGACCACTGGTGCCATACTGATCGTGATCAATTTCAGCAATGACGTATATTAGTATAAATCAAAATATAAACGATTTGTAAATTATAATTTAAACATATCTTGCTAATCGACCGAAGGAGACACCCAAAGGGTGTAAAGATACCAATGTCATTTAGAACTTTCTTTCAAAACTAGAAGTCGATATCATAAAAAACCGAAAAGTGAAAAAAAGAGCATTCTTAGAAATAGTTTGAATAAAGTTAAAATATATAAAGCAAAAATTGCAAGTAGCTGAATTTTGCTAAAAAAAAAAAAATGAAATACGGAAACAGAGTAACGTCCAAGGTTTGTGATTTCAGAAGGTTCAGGACTGCTTCATTCCTTCGCAAAGAATTTTTATTATCCAGGAAGTTTCTGGAGCAGTTTTGCACAGTGCTAAAAGAGAAATGTTCGAGGAGTGAAACTACAATGAAAGCCTTGTAAACATACTAGGAAAAACAAAAGATCTGGTAAACCTTAAAGAGTTATTGAGTATGTGACCTATTATATTATGTTTCTAATGATAGTTAATTTTATTTTGGTAGAGAAACATGGAAAATTTTGCCATTCCGTATGGAGAGAAAACTAGAATATGACCGTAGAAAAAGAAACAGACCTTTTACTGGATAAAAAGAAAAGGTTATGAGGGAAGATGACGCTGAAGTTGACGTATTTTCATCATTTATTTTTATTTTTTTTATATAAAAACCCTCTCCAAAAGCAGAAGAGGTTAGACGTATGCTGAATGTGTATACAATGGATAGGTTCTTTCTTCGAGAGAAGAAAGAGATTTAAATATCTTCTCTTGAAGTGTTCCTTATATGCAAGCGACGAGACACGTTTGGGAAAAAAGTTGCCGAGGGTAAAAGACGGGGGGGGGGGGGGAAAATTAGAACTTAAGAAACGTAGTGAAAAGTAAAAGTCGGATAAGTAAGGGCAGGTGCCAAAGGGAGCAAAAGGCCTGGCTTGAACCACGGGTCTCTGAGCAACCCGCATAAACCTAGAAGTGATGAAAATTGTGTGACTATTTAGGTGACGAAGCTACATTAACATCTGTTTCTTGCCTCCTCCTTTGATTCTGTTCTCTGGTTGTCTCTTTCACGTCCTCTTATAAGGAGACCTTTTCAGTTCCTTTTCAATTTTTTTATTTGTAATTTTCTGGTAGAGATTATTTTAATTCAGACAAGTCTTTTTTTTATATATTTGTCCCTTTCGTAGGATCAACAGAGATCTTGAGTTTCTCTTTGTGTGTGGCTCATTCACTTCAAGCACTTTTCCCATCCCTGATCCAAGAACTGCTTCCATCCATAAAGAGGTTTTCTTTCCATTCTTCTTGGTAAAGTCAGCTTTAACTCAATTACCTTATATCAGAATGATTTCAATCCCTCTCAGGAGGCTTATCAACAAAATTCCCTTGCAGGGTCAGAACTAAAGAGAAAGTTAGGAAAATGAACCAAATTAGCAAAATAAATTCTACTGTGAAAGGGGAGTTAAGTTCTCCTTTGAGAGGCTGAGGGTCAGGAAGGTTATAGGACTAACAAGAAATATAAACAAAATTGAATTATAAATCCTAAAGAGGGAAAACATGCAGATTAAATTGAGGCTAAAAGACCCGGTTTATCAGAACTTCTTGTGTTAGTCTCTCAACTAAACAACACAATGGCATAAATGCTGTCTAGACAATTTATATATGAAACTACAGGTTAACTCGATCATTTTTACTGTACATTATGATTTTTTAAATGATACAAAAGAACTAAATTAAGGGATATTTCTTCCTTAAAGATTTATTATTGGCTAAATACACTCAGTCCATTTCACGGATAGTCAGAATTAAAATACTGAACATCATTATTAGAAACTTCTTATCTAATTTCTTATTTATTTCCTTTTAGCAGATTTGTTACTGGCATGTTAACATAAAGGAAGACTAGTTCAATGTTTCCTTAGTTTCATTACATGTTTTGATTATAGCAACTAAAATAACTTAGGACAGAGAAACAAAAACAAAAATTTAATTATCTACAATTGAAAAAGTATAAATTTTATTTTTGTTGGAATATGTTACTAGAACACATTTTTCATTTTTCCTACACACATTTCAAAAAAATAAAACACTCTTGGATATTCTGCACGTCTTCATTTTCTCCCTGGGTTTTCAGATTGTAAAAAAAAAAAAGACTGGTTCTGACTTCCAGGTATTTTCATTGTAATGTGTAGCCAATATCAAGTTTGTCTTTTTATTTGATTTTCTCAAAATTTTTCCTAAAGCGAAAGTGAAATATTGAAGCGACAGTTCGTTGATTTATGTTATAAGAATTATGGAATTCCTCTCAAATACCAAATGGATCATGTTTTTTTTTATGGATGATGTTTTTACTATTGGAGAAATATGAAACACAAAAATGTTTCAACCTTGAGAAACCCTCATTTCTCTGAAGGATATTTGGGATATAGGAAAAGAATTTTCTCGCTGTCTTTCTCTCTCATGATAATTTCCACGTAACTGAAGCAACGTTGAATCTTATTGGTTTTCTTTCCAAACAGACTTCCCTTGAAAGAAGACTGGTGATACAGGATATAACGAAACAAAGTAGGTCGTTGATAAAAAAAAAAGAGTAATATAAGCTTATCGGGAAAACAAATTATGTCTAGTTCTTGCACTGTGTAAACGTTATCGCTAGCAATACTATTCACCAGAAGATGTTATCATTCCAGTTTTCAGCAAGTCTTTTGAGATGAGGTTGCTAGAATAATGCCTGTTCTTTTGATTGTCGGCTTATGCTGGTACCATTTTACAGCGGGATCCGATGGTGGAAGAGACGCAGTCGAGCCATGGTCCTTGCGGACTCTAGTCCAAGACTATCACCGGGCTATGCTATCATACGGATCAAGTCATATTTGATTCTAGTAGTCTATTAGTGTAAGTATGGTAAAAACATGTAACCTCAAGGACTTAAAATTCCTTTCAGAAAACTAGGACGGATTTCATTATCATTATTTTACTAGTGCTGCTTACTATTGAGAAATGGTGGTGACTGGTTTTGACCTTGAAAAATTTTGGCAATTTCGAGAACAAAACAACTTGGAGGTTTAAATGATGTCTACAAAAAATCACATTAGATGATGACTCCTCTCTCTCTCTCCCCCCCCCCCCCTCTCTCTCCCTCTCTCTCTCTCTCTCTCTCTCTCTCTCTCTCTCTCTCTCTCTCTCTCTTGTCTCATCTAAGGGGACAACTTCTTATCTGTTAGATTGCGATGACAAGTAACTGGATTGTTCACTTCTGTTCTAGTAATATAAACAAGTAAAAAATGCCCCGAAATTTATTCGGCACAATCGAGTTTTCTGTGTATCGTATAATGCTCTATGAAACTCTCAGCCGCGACCCATGAACATTTCAGCCACGGCCCGGTGGTGGCCTGTGTTGTTGGCACCTATAGCGGTACCAGACACACGATAATAACTAACTTTAACATTAAATAAAATAAAAACTGCTGAGGCTAGAGGGCTGCAATTTGGTATGTGTGATGATTGGAGAGTGGGTGATCAACATACCAATTTGCAGCTCTCTAGCCTCAGTAGGTTTTAAGATCTGAGGGCGGACAGAAAAAATATGGACGACTGACAAATAGCCATCTAAATAGGTTTCTTGTACAAAAAGCTAAAAATCAGTATTGCACAAGACTTCTGAATCCTCCAGCTGAACTTGTTGATTCAGAGATTCTTGTACTTATGACGAGGGCAGAAACGTTTAGATATATAATGAACCATGGTCTCAGTAGCTCAATCTGGGTCTTTCTACTGATGAAGTGCAAGAGGTTAATCTCAACGATTCCCTGAATATATTTCCGGAACTATGCTGTCTAATTGTCGTATATTCTTCCAAAGAGAAGTTCTCGAGAAATATCTTTTAGTATCATTTGTTATACTTTGAAAATCACTCCAGCCAACTATCAAACATTACCGCTGACCTTGTGCTTTTAGTTAGTAAATAACCATTTAGTAAAAATCAGTAGCTGGTAAAAACTTGTTCAACAATCTTTGCTTAGGGAAGTTATTCAAAAGGAAGTTCTGTTATCATGCTTGAAAAGTAAAAAGAATCCCTCCAAATAAATAAGTTCTATGTTGCAAGAGTTAACATAAAGTTGTCTAGTATATAATAAATGTTATACAGAGAAATAAAGGGAAGTTTACATATAAATATCTATGAAATATTAAAGGCAAAGGTATTTCTGGAATTGACATTGTAAGGTTTTACATTTTTATTTTGAAACAGCTTTGTTTAACATGTTTGGTTGCTTTACCTGCCCTCCTATTACCGTTTTAGGTGTACTGAGGCGACTTCTATCACCTGGTTATTGTTCACCTTCAGTCAGGATCAGCATGCCCTTCGGTCAGCATTAACACAGCAGCAGCGCCAGTTCTCATCAACTTAGCAGTCTGAGATGGCTGGTACAGCAGGTGTTGGTTGCCTGCTGGCCGTTGTACTTCGTGAAGGAGTACGTCAGTCAAATTCCCGAGGATTAGGTAGTGACTTAACCTTGGTCACCAGTTTATAGAAGGCATTCTTCTATGGCAGCAGTGCAGCTGTCGCATCAACCCTGCGGTGTTCATCAAGTGTTTTATGGAGATGTTCCTGCCTGCCGTCTTGTGTTGGTTTTCGACGATGTCACGGTGGTGGTTGATGGTCGTCCTCGAGAACGTTGATTGTGATCTCAGCGTCTGTTTGATATTATTGATGTCAGTTATATAGAAAGTGATTGGGTAATTGCAGCTCTGGTTATGTGATTTAGTGTCATTATTCATGTTTTTGAGCTGATGTGGCTCAAGTTATTTTTACATTATTACTGGGGTTACTGAGCGAGTGGATGGCTCTATTTACTGTTTGTTGACTGCTGTTGCATTATATTATGGTTTATTGACTGCTGTTATATTGGTTATTTTATTGAGTTGTTCAATTTTATGATTATTGTTGGCTGATTCCTGAGCTCACCAGTGTATATGTACAGATAATATAGTTAATAAATAGATTTAAGGCATTTTGATAGTTTATTTTACTCCCTCCTCCTTGAATTGTCATTGGACTTCCTAGTCACTTTAGTCCCGGTCTTAATTTTATCAAGAATCTGCAAGAACCAAAAATCGGTTCATGACAACACTCAACATACAACTAATCTACTTATTCATTAGATTTTAAGAGTAAATAATGTTCATCTCATTTGTTAACTACTTCTCTGATAAAAAAAGAAAAACTCATTCTTATACAAACTCTGCTGTGCAATCACAGTGACGATGAGGGACACAATAACTTTCAACTTTAGGGAGTAAGTTAGACGTTCAACTCCTTAACCTACACCTGTCGTACGTAACTTGGTATTCACGAAATAACTGAATATTCACTTATCTCTTTTAAGCGTTTTATGACACCTTTTTTTTCAAGTAACAGCAAATATTCAAAGACGTTGTATCACGGAATTTCTAGACCTACCCTGAATTTCGAACCTGATGCCAGTCTATGTGTGGGTTTATCTCGGCACATTGATAAACAGCCCTGCCACCCTTTGAGGAATTAAATGTGAGTAACATTAATTTGACTCTTCTAAAGTAAGCTCTTTCCCAAAGGTGATATCGTCCATAAAGAAAGATATGATGAATTTCCTGTATGATTCCTTATTTTCTTTTCCTCCTATAATCTGCTCCACGTTTATGAATGTTTTTTGCATTCTTTATTCTTGGTCCAAAATAAGCCCTCCATTATTTTGTAGCTGTTCCATATAGAAAAAGGAAATCGGTCTATCATGTATGATTCATGCTCATTCGGAATTCTTTTTGACCTCAGCTGCTGTACGCCAGGAAAAAAGGATGGATGTTCCTCAATCTGAGTCTTATTTCTGGCATGTAGTTTGCTGTGACATTCCAAACAGGCTTAGTTTTGCTTTATAGCTTTGTTTACTACTACAGATAATGGGGGAATGGGTGAAGTCAATTTTTGATGAAGCATATATCTTCAGGTACAGGGCTTGACGGTTTTCTCACATAACTGCACATTTTCTTTTGGAGGAGGAAACAATGAATGATATATTCGAGAAAGGTGAGGCTATGAGACTGTGAGAAAGCGGCCGCTGAATGGTCAGTTTTTTATATCTGTAGTTCTGAGTGGTTAGTTTATCGAATTAGATATCTGGGAGAAAAATAAGTGACTCTGCCTTCCCGCTTAACATTCAGGAATGTGAGGGGCGTTGGGGCCCCTTTTCTGCTGACCTGGCGACAGATCTCGCCTTATAGGTTGTAACGAAGATGAGGTGGTCTTGAACTACTTCGAGGGTAAGGTGCTGCTGTAACGATGCAGCTCAAAGAATTACAGCCGATGAAGGTTAGTTGCTGAGTCGTTATTCCCACAGCATTTACTGTTTTCTCAGGGGTAATGCACCTTTGTTGAAATGTCAGTAATGCTTTTGTAGGACTCCTTCTGGTTGAAGGCAAGAGTGGCTTTTAGAAACACGAAATGACATTTGGCATTGAAATTTGTAGACAAAGTTATGCTATTATAAAACCCCGGGTGGGTGATATGTGGATTATGCAGTAAGAGGAAGAGCTTGGTGGCTGCATAGTTAATATAAAGTATGTTGCAACGTACACGGTTCATGGTGTGAAGTCTCATCATCGATATTTCTACGGACGTCTTAGTTCTGGTTCATAAATCCTTAGTAAAATAGGGAGTCTGGGAGACAGCTCCTCTTCATGACAGAGATTCATCAAACTTGCTCAAGTATTCACTATTAAAAGGGAATTAGTATTCCCATTTGGGTTTTGCGTTAGTAAAGGGCAGTGCAGGGCAAAGTGAGAGTACCCCCTCCCGATGTTGACAACAGACTTCTTGCACCTCACCGGGCACTCATTATCTCCGTCCAGAGTTCAGCCAAGTGCCTTTGATCTTCGCTTAACAAATGAATGACCACCAGTCATTGGTTCTCTTATATCTGTTCAATATTTGGATTATTAAATATGTATCATTGTTTGTTAATTTTCTTATCTTCGCCTGCCCAGCATAATATTCACATAATAAATGTTTCAGTTCTGTGAAAACCTATCCATTCATTCTCTAGAAGATAATTAGTTATCTATTAAGCCATAGATAAATTTCATTTCTCTTGAAGATTTAGATTAATCATTTTACCACCGGTAATCGCAGTTGAATTGTGAGTGCCCGTCTCTTCACTCACTTAATGTTTAGGAGAAAACTAGACATCAAGTAAAATATTTCTTTACATTTTCAGACAATATTGAGAGAGAGAGAGAGAGAGAGAGAGAGAGAGAGAGAGAGAGAGAGAGAGAGAGAGAGAGAGATTATTTTATCCTCGGAAATGTTATTCAAAGTTGCAATAATTTCCAAAGAATGAAAGGACGTCAAGATCATGTGACATTTCGTTTACTCGTGCAGGTGTCAGTAAAAAAATTCATATATCTTTCATTTTCGTTCCTCTTATAAAATCTTTTGGAAACCAATGCAGAGAGGATAAAGTGAGAATAGTGGAGATATTTTTCATGAAAAGATCTTTTACTTTTAGCCATCTCTGGTCCAGCCCAGTCAGGTTGGAGGGAATGATCAAATCAAAATGCATGAGACGATCTCTTTCAAGTCATCGAAACGGGAGTAGGTCATAATTCGGTGACAAAAATCTTCTCATCGGTCAGTGTGTGCATGGAATGAGCTACACATCAAAGTGAAAAGGTATCTATCTATGGACGTTGATGGAAACTGAAACGAGTCTACGGTAAACATGGCATATTTGCCGTCGAAAAACGGTGGTAAATATAGCATATCAAAGGGACCTTCATTCAACTTTTATGGGAAAACCCCCTAACCGCCAAATATTGAATTGTTCCACACGGAGAAAAAAATCCACTTTTCTATGAAAAACTGTTGAATGGAAATAAGAAATAAAAATTTGGGTTATACATTTTCACAGATGTTATTGCGAAATCAAATTAATTTTAAACCTTTCCCGAACGAACGCATTTAGGGGTACTAGTATTTATAGTCCCATGTTAAATAATAGTAAAAAATACAAGTACGTAAAAATACATAAATGGCACACTAAAATAACCTGTTCTTTGCTTTGAGCTTAATCTCCAATGGTTCTATCTTTTCTCCATCTCTTTTTTTCTGGTTATTTTCAAAACTTATCTTTACCTCATATCTATTTAATACGGAGGTTGTCCTTTTGACACTTCTTTTCCTTCCATCATGATCATCTGTTAAAATTCGTTTGCATTTTGCTTAATCCTGAAGGAATTGATACAGTTCAAGAATGTGTTTTGACCGCATCTCTTTGTAATGGGAGTCGTTTCTACCCCTGGTTTATACCTCCTCTTTCATATTCTTCAATGAAGATTAACTTCCATTTGCGAATGGACTTTCCTTTAGTTATTCTTGATAAAATAAAATGAACACAGGTGTCCCACGAGTGATATAATTTGTACTGTAGCTGTGCTGCACTTCTTCTGTTATACGATTTCTTTATTATGAATGTCAACATGATTAGTCCTATACTAAACCGAGGCGGGGAGACAGTTACGCAAAATGAATTGAATAAGGCAGATGGTGCCAAGAGGTGGGAAATGCAAAAGACAAAAGACAAAATATTTTTTTGCTAATAAATTTGTATTCCCTGTTTCATTTACCTAACCGATTCCTTTAAAACAACAACCCTTCTAGATCTTAGAGCATTGAGACTGAGAATAATTAACCGATTATGAGAAAATATACAAAATTAATAGTAGATAAAATTATGGACAGACATCAAATATTAGACAGAAATCTGTCCATATGGAAAACAAAAGAATTACCCGTAATATACGCGTCATGGATATGATTGAGGTGAATCAGACGATTAATAACTAAATTTGAGGAGCCATTGGCATAAAAAGACTTAGCTACTTGATTTATATACCTTCACGATAAGTCCATTGAAAGATAAATTGCCTAAGGTTCCGGCCACACTGTTCTTGTAATGTTTTTGTCATGAGATTTGTGCTGACCCACTTGGAAATGTATACTAAAATTTTTTTTTAATGATTGAACACAATATATAATCATTTTTATTTTTATTTTTAGGTGGAGCACTAATACCTTTGTTATGGCCATAGTATATCTGCCTCTTTATTGCCTATCACAAATATAGCTGTGGCTAAAAAAGTATAAGGGTTTCATTATCCTTATTCCTTAATGGTGGGCAGGTATGATAATGAACCATTCCGATTCATTGGCTGTAACTATAGTAAGTAACAATATTTCAACAAAAAATCTATAATGAACCAAGGCCTGTAGTGTGGAAGGCCACTAAGCTGGGTATGCCACATCCAAGGTTAGCATTGGTTCGATTATCCGTTAAGGAAGATGTGAAGCAGGTGTGGTTTGGAATAGTCCAGGGAGATGGCAAAACAAGTGAGAAGTGAGTACATACCGGGTAATAGGCCAAATAGCAGCCGCACCGCGGAAAGAGTATAGAAATTGTAGGTTAAGCAATAGAAGATCAACAGAGAGCAGAGACCACCTAGAAACATCATCCAGGAACAAGCATTTTCTACCAAACCACATCAAGAAGGCCACGCCATTGTCGATCAGGAGTCAAAGTTCCGAAGAGGAGAAGGCAGACCCTCTAGTCGCAGAACACCTTGACTGCGTCACCATGATCATTCTTCTTTATGTTCAAAGAAGCAACCAGCAATTGACAGCAGCCTCAGTCCACCGCAGGAAATCCACTAACAGGAAAAGAGTGTTCAGCAGACCTAACTGGGACAACAAATACAAGGTAATGAAAGCCTCTGTTGAGGAAGGTCATAAATACTATCATCATTACCTGAAAACCCTTACAGGTTCAGTGGGAGACAGTGAATACATACACACATCAAACAATAACACCAATGGGAAGACGCTACTAAATCAGTATGGAAAACGTCTCTTTAATGTAACATTGAATGTGCCAAATCACAACAATGAAAAAGTGGCTAGTAATGAAAAGAATATATGAAATAAGGTGTGATTTTGGATAGTAGCAGACATGATTGTGGTAATGACAAGAATATATGAAATAAGGTGTGATTTTGGATAGTAGCAGACATGATTGTAGTAATGACAAGAATACATGAAATAAGATGTGATTACGATAGTAGCAGGCATGATTGGCAAACTAATTACTGCTGATAATTAGCCTGCCTAGAGAAAAAGAAAAGTATCTGCTTGCTATTGACTGGAAGGTAAAATAAAGGAAAATACAAAATAATGGTAAAAATGACAAATGCAAATTATCAATTTTTTTTAATGAACCCAAAAGGGTTAAATACAATATACTTACCCTTTACTCATCAGCGCCTTAAAATTTTAAATCGGCCTTTTGCTGTAGAGAGTTAGATGTGCAGTAGGTTCTCTCCACTCTCCCCATCCTGTGAACTTTCCACTTGAACTTTCATGAAACCCAGTTCTTTATGTACTTGCTTTATCCATGATTTCCTGGTGCATTTTGTTAATTCCATATCACAGTTGTGTCAAAATACGAAACCATCTTAACCCTTAAGAACTCATCCCATTCTCTAGTTACTTAATGAGCACCACATTTCCCCACCACTTCCTCTCTCAAAATATCTTCTCGCTGCACTCTGGCAATGAATGTTAACATTTCATGATTACAGATTTTCTAAATCTATAGTATTTTCTTTATCAGTGCTCATTTTCACAAAATAGGATAGTGCAAACCTTATCTAAACATCTCAAGTGGGTTAATGCATCTTTTCTTAGCAACATTCACTTCAAGGTGTGATGTCCTGCCTACACGAGTTAGGGTAGAAGTTAGGGTAGAAGTTAGGGTAGGGTTCCTCCTACCAAGGGGTAGGAGGAACCCTTTAGCCTTAGTCATTGTACCATGAACTTCCAAGGTAATGGGTTTGAGTTCATTTGCTTGAGGCTACATCAGGCATTTTTCCTCATTTTCGTTCATTTGCCTATTTTATCAAGAATTGTATAGAACAGGATGATGAGAAAGAAAAAGTTGCTTGTTGGATTATCAGGGACGTGTCTTCATCTTTACCAGTCTTTTTCTTCTGAGCTTTTTATAATTTTTAAATCCATCCTGACTCTCCTTCCCCAGTTGTTGTGGCGACCCTGGCAGGTTTCATATTTGCCTTGCAAGGCGTGTCGTCCCCACCTTGTTGACCACTTGCTTCTGGCACTTTTTTCTATGAAATATCGGCAGGTTTATTTATACTTTGAACAGAAGTTTTGTACATAATGTAAATACTGTTGTTGCTGATGTTATTATTATTGTTTATTGTTCTGTTGATTATTACAATGTTATTGTTGTTATGAGTCTATTTATTAGTTTCGCCACTAATTTTATATTGTTAATTTTAATTCTTTCAAGAAACACTGAGCTGAACCCTGGGTCTGTTACTCATTACTGTAAGAAAAACTGTAGAGTACTTTACCCAAATATTTGGGGCTTAAGGTCAAATCTTCTTGATCTCCAGTGTTGTGCCCGTAACTACGATTTTATGTTCTTATCTGAGACACCTGTAAGTGGTAACAACTCAAAGGTTTAGTTCTTATTTCCTGGATTTGATGGCCCCGACTTTATTTATTATCGTTACATTCCACATGCATAGGGTATGGCTGTAGACACCAAGTCTGGAAAACCTATTTATCATCAGAAAAATTTGAAGTGTAGTTTCCATGAAGTTCTTTGCTTTAAAATTTTCAATAAGTTCTACAATACTTACGTTTGCTGCTGACTGCAATCCAAATATCGACAATTATATATATGACTATCTCTTGGTAAGAATTAGTATGGCTAAGTTACAGGATTTAAAAGCTTCAATCGTTATTTGTGGAGACTCTAATGCAAAGCACAGCAAGTGGCTAAATTCAAATTCTATGGATCAACACGGCTGGATTGCTCTTGAGCTCCATGTATCCTCTGATTTTGTGCAGCTAATTGAGGAACCCATGCATATTTCTTGTAATAGATTAGACCTCATATTCACAGATGTTCCAGCAATTGTCAAGTCCAAGGTCTACAAATATATAGGCAATTCTGATCATTGTGCCATTGAGATGGACATATCTATTAATCAGTATACTCTTAATCCCATCACTGGAAAAATGGTCTGGCTGAAATCTAGAGCCAATTGAGATCACAAGAAGAATTTAAATGAAATGCTGATGGTTATTTTAATAAGGTATATTCCTAGCAAGGTCATCAAATTCAGGACAAATTATCAGCCATGGTTTGATGATACATGTAGATAAGCTTACCATGAGAAATAGACCAAATTCAACACATGAGGACAAAATCATTCACAGGAAAATTACACTATTTTTGATGAGCTTGCTGTGCTGGAATAGAGCTTACCATACAGCCGAGACAAATTGTCATAGAACTTTAGAGAGGAAACTTTGGGGAATTATTCAGCCTCATCTGTGTTTGACTAACTTGTCATCATCTATCTTTGGGTTAGACTCGTCTTCCATTCCACCACTACAAATAGATGATGGTAGATTGGTTACTGGCCCAAAGCAGAACTACTTCATTGAGCTTTTGATTGAAGCTAAGCAATCGGCTGAGGGTGTCTCTCCCTCTGATATTTATCATCCTGAACCTATTCTCACAAAATTTGCGTTTTGCTCTAGGGAAGTTAAGAAAATTCTGGATAATCTCGATAGCTGGGGTGGAGAAGATCCTGATGGTTCCTTCTCTTTGTTTTTCGAAAAAATGTCTAGTGTGCTATCTCTCAATATTAGTAGATTCTATAGATTTTTATGTCAACATAGTATCTTTATGGATGAGTGCAAACCTAGTATTATAGAGCCTGTTCCAAAGAGTTGCACATCCGTAGACTGCAGTAAATACAGGCCAGTTTTCACTCTCCCTGTGCTCTACAGGGTTGCAGAAAAACTTATTTTTTAGCCACTATTTAAATATATGGAATCTAAAGGATTGTTAGCTGATAGTCAGTATGCATATAGGAGGCAGTTAGGTACCTGTGATGCTCATTTAGACTTGACATGCCATTTACAAGAGAACCTTGATAAGGGTTTTGAGTATAGAGTAATTAAAATAGATTTTAGTGCTGTTTTTGATTTAGTAAATCGCAAGCCACTTATTTAAAAACTTCAGATCTTGGAGTGGGTGAATAAGGTTTAGGATTACTTCAATAGTGAGTTGCTGTTGATGGGATCTTTAGTTAACCAAGACCTACTGTGTCTGGAGTGCCACTGGGAAATGTTCTTAGTCCACTGTTATTTATATAGTGTATACAAGCGATATGGATGTCGCTCTGGAAAACGAAATTGCTCTGTACGCCGAAGATGCAACACTTCTGGGTGTAGTAAAGTCCCCACTTATGAGAAATTAAGCTTCCCTCAGCCTCAGTTGGGACACTGACCGGATCAGTGAATGGTGTATTCTGTAGGGTAATGAGGCTGAACTCCAATAAATGAATACACTATTGATTAGCAGATCTCGTACAGATTTTCCACCATATCCTCCCCCTCAATCTGAAGCTTTAACTATTCTAGCTGTTACTTTTGACTCACATTTTACTTTTGAGAAACATCTAATGAAAGTTTCAGCAAATGCCGCAAGAAAGTTAGTTATTGTTTGTAAGGTCTCACATACTTCTAATAGTCATAAAATCAATATAACCTGTTTTAGGTGATTTGTGCTTCCTTCACTAGAATACTGTTCTCCGGTGTGGATGCCTGCTTCTGTCAGAAATTTAACTAGTTTAGATGGAGTTCTTCATGGTGGTAGATTTCTGTTTCCTGACATTAGCAGTTATGAATTGGATCATCGACGGATGGTCTCTTGTTTGTCAATTTTTCATAAGTTGTGTTTTAACAGAGATCTTTCACATTCACAATTGAGCCCTGATCCACTTTTCCTGCCGAGAGCAACTAGATTCGCTGGACAGTTACATAGGTTCTTCATTCCTCACAGCACTGGACTGTGGAACAGCCTGCCTGAAGATGAAGTGCAAGTGAAACTTCAGAAGTTCAAACGAAGATGCAATGCATTACTGTTCTAATACAGTTCTCCATGTATATTAATAATTAAATTGCTTTTTATTTATTTATTTATTAATTCGTCAGTTTATCTGTTCTTTCTAACAACTTATCTCCTCTTTCTGTATTGCCCTTTACCTTCTGTTACTTCTTTCGAATGAATATATATTCGTGGAAAGCTTGAATTTCAAGTCAATGGCCAATGTGGGATTGCTCCATATGAATAAGATTCATTATCTGAACAACAACAACAACAACAACAACAACAACAACAAAAATAAAAATAAAAATAAAAATAAAAATAAAAATAATAATGATGCCACTGCTTTACAATCTAGTGTTTCCCCGAGGTCAAATGAGCACCAGGTCACTTAAAACAATTTTTCCCCTCCAACTCATTTTGCTATTAATGGAAATAAGTAGGAACAGAGAGAATGAAAACTGGCATCTGGGCACTAAAGGTGCAATAACTTGTCCTAGTGCCATTAAAAAACAATGATACCTTTATTAAACTAACTAAATTAAATTATGCAAAAATGAAAACCATGAATAAAGTTCTTATAAGCTAAAGTGAAGCATCTCTAAAAACATTTTCAGAGGATCAAAAAAGCCAGTCGCTCACAACAGTTGTTGAACACAATGCCAGCAAGGATACATTTGTATCAAAGACTAATAGTTAGCAAATTTATGTAAAATTCACCCCTCAACCACTTATAACAAGGGCTTAAATGAAGAATGGCTATAAGTTAAGTATATCTTAGTTTAACCAGGCCACTGAGCTGATTAACAGCTCTCCTAGGGCTGGCCCGAAGGATTAGATTTATTTTACCTGGCTAAGAAGCAACTGGTTACCTAGCAACGGGAACTACAGCTTATCGTGGAATCCGAACCACATTATGACGAGAAATGAATTTCTATCACCAGAAATAAATTCCTCTAATTCTTCATTGGCCGGTCGGAGAGTCGAACGCTGGGCCAACAGCGTGCTAGCCGAGAGCTCTACCCACCCCTCCAATGAAGAACTTAGAATGGCTATAAAAAGATTATATCAAACATGAAATAAAATAAAAAATTAGTAACAAATGTTTTAAAAGCAATTCTCAGCAAAAATTAAGGTACTGGTTAATGAATATCTGAGGGTCAAGAGAACATGTTTGTGCTGAGACTCACTACCCATCACTTCGTTATCTTTAGCCTGTGCCATATACGATTAATAGGAATGTTTAAACAATATAAATTTTCAGAACAAGAACAAGAATATAATCTGGTTTCCTCCGAGTGGAGACAAGTTGAATAATAATGCTTAGAAAATATTCAGAAATTCTGAGAGCTCGACATCTATGAATTGCTTAAAAGGGGACTGCAGAAAGGATGTGTTCTTGGAGAGGGAATGTAATTTTTATCTTTCTTGATCATTTTGCAGAATATTAAGCTGTTTTTAGCAGTATGAAACGAATGAATACATTCGAGGGTTAGTTATGGATTTGAGGGAATGAAACCAACGCCAGAAGTTATGCACTGGTCACCCTAAATGGTTGTGCCTAGATTTAAATATTAACATTTGGGTAAAAAAAAAAAAAAAACTGAAAAATATTCAGCTTCTCAGTTAATTGATCTGGGTTAATAATTTCTTGTCATAATATCTAATATTGTCTGGTAATCAGTACATGTACTGTAAGTGTAATTTATCTTTATAACAATATATAAACATGCCTGCACTTAAACGTGGACAAGTAATTCTCTGACAAGTACTCAACCTGGGGAAATATGGGATAATTACAAAGTTGCACTTCCATGATACACTGAACGTAAAGATGAAATAATTGGAATTTCTGTTAAGCTGTTACTATGCAGTGGGCTTCTTATATTACCTGGTCTCGCTCACAACAGACCCAACACAAGAGTATCCCGGACAGTAGCCATCATAGGTCGTTGTTTTCTCGTAAACTGAGATTAGATGGAAGAACACCTATGGGGATTGCAAAAACATAATATTGCAACGAGTATTGAGCCATTACATGTGAAGAATTGCTTTCAACTGGAATATTACACACACACACACACACACACACACACACACACACACACATAGGCGATTATAGGATTAAAAGTACCCAGCACACAGATATAAATACAGCCGGACTACGCGTCTGCTCATTGTACGGATACTTGATAATGTGGACTGTTTGTCCAAGAAAGTTTGTAACTTTTTGAATAAAAACTCCATTAGATACCATCCAATTTGAATGAGGTCCTTTTAGTAACACACACACACGCACACACACACACACACACACACACACACACACACACACACACATATATATATATATATATATATATATATATACATGTGTGTGTGTGTGTGTGTGTGTGTGTGTGTGTGTGTGTGTGCGTGTGTGTGTGTGTGTGTGTGTGTGTACAGGGTGTTTCGAAATTAGAGCTCCGCCCCCCCACCTCTACAGCATAAACTAAAATTGATATGGACAAAAACAAAAGTAATTCAGAACAGGTATTTATATAAGTATCTCTCTGAGTATTTAATGTTTTGTGTGGCCTCCATCTGCCTGTACCACAGCCTGCATTCTTGAGGAGTATGATTTCAGCAAATCGCAAAAAAGCTAGAGACTCAAACTCCATTTCCCTGAGCACTTTGGTCACCTCTCTTCGCAGGCCGTCAAGTCTTGGTATACCATCATAGTTCACTGTGCACACTTCAACACGATCCTTTAAGATACTATTTTCATACACATTAAGGCCAGGGGAGCTACCTGGAAATTCACTTGAAGAGAAGAAATCGATACCACTGTTTCGAAGCAGCTCCTGTGTCTGAAGGACCTTGAAACATGGTGCCTTATCATGCAAAAATGTGACTTCTTCAACAGATAACACATTTTCAGGATCTTTGAGGAAAGGAAATACTCCACCAGTAAGCACAGTTTCTCTGAAGTATTCACCATTCCATGACTGTCCTTTTTCTTTGATGATCCACATAACCGTTTGGCTGTGAAACAGAGAAAAATTCCCAAACATTCAGGATTTTCACAGCTTGGCGATAGTGTACGTCATCGCTGATATCATCCAACTTTGCAGCCCAAATGATGTCATCTTTATGATTTGGCTTCCTGATTGTGTAAATGAAGAATTCATCCGATGCGGCAACATGGAGAAAGTCAGCTTCATCCCAATCTTTAAGAAATGAACCACAAAACCATGCACGGTCTTCTCTCTGTTGCTGAGTGATGTTGGGTTTGCTGATAACATGAAATGGCTTGATATCAGATTTTTTCAACTCACGATATACAGCACTATAACTTCTCTTCTTTCCCCTTTGTGTTTCTAGTTCAAACGCCAATTTATGTAAAGACTTTCTTGGTCTACCCACTGCCTTAGCTATGATGTCTTTTGACTCCTGGGAAAGGACTTCAGGCCTTCCAAGATTCTCACTCTTTTCGCGATGACAGTCATATGGATTTTTGTTCCAGTTTCTTTTAACAAAGGATTCATCTCTTTTAATGTATTTAGCTATCCAGGAACGAGAAATGAAGGAGGCACCAGCATCCCTGGCCTCTCTGAAGGTTATAGCCCAGATTCAGTCAGTCCATCTAATTTCCTCCGAGTCGTTCGCCATGGCTGTATCTAACTCCGTCACTCGGTCTGAAAATACAAGAAATGTAAAATGAAAAATAGCTTAATAGAAACTTAAAATAATGTACTTAGAGATAGGCTATAGCAGAAAACTTCATAACTTTCCATTTGTTCTGTGGAGGGGGTAGGCTCTAATTTTGAAACACACACACACACACACACACACACACACACACACACACACACACACACACACACACACACACACACACACATATATATATATATATATATATATATATATATATATATATATATATATATATATAATGTGTGTGTGTAAGTGCATACATACATACGTATATGAATACGAAAACACGTTCTTTTATTTGTTGATAACGAGGCCAACAAATTTCAAAGGTGTTGTGATCTTTTGCGAGGAATCAAATTCTGAAAGTTTTCATGACTAATTCAATTCAGTAACAGTTATTATTTTTGTTTGTACTCGCACGCGCTTTGTATTATTTAATAAACTCGTTGGAGCTTTGTTTACACTGTTATATAACAATGAAAAAGCAATACTGTAAGTAAGTATTACATTGAAAATTTACTTTGTGATAGTGCTGAAACAATTATATGGCGAGTAACTTAAAACATTATTGTTATTACGAACATTAACAGAAGTTAGAGTTTTATAATTTGATGGATAATTCATTACTGTCTCTAGAGCTTCCCTTATAAGGATAGCATGACAAGGAAAATTAAAGTTAATTCAGCATTAATTTTTTTGTTTCAACATTCATATCTTTCCATGAGAATTCCTGTTTTATTTTTTACTATTTCGACACTGAAACTCTATGATATGACCTATTTTCATAGATTTAAACATAATTTCTTGAGCTCAGCTCTGCCTGTAAGTACGTCTTAGCATAGATAAGTTTCTTGACGTCAGTTTTTGCTGTTGGTTGATATCCATTCGTGAGTTTGGTTATATCTCTGAGGAGACAGCAGTAAATCATTGGAAACCGTATACTTGTAAGTCAGTTCGTGTCATATTTAGAGAAACTGAAACGGCTCAACAATCAAAATAGTCAAATCTTGTCTCACTATGGATGATATAAGTCCTTGGGAGAATTACTTTATTTCAAGGTTTTGCTTTGTCTATGAAACATAGCACAATTCATCTAGGTTTCTGCTCCACTGCCGATATTTTTAAAAAGCTAGGGTAGCATAAAAAATGTAAATTGGGTTAAAGGTTTTCCAGGGCCAGGGAAGAACCTAGAAATTTCTATACAATAGTCATTTCCTCCTTCTCTATGCTTTGAAGAAATATTCCTTTTGCCAGAGATGACCCTGAGCGAGGCCAGATAAAACATATGACGATCTTCTATTAATGGCACAAATAGTAACCCATACTGTCAGTGTTCTTTTGATGCCTTTCCATCCTAAAGTCTTGTAAACATTCTATGCAAATTATAAAAGTGTCTTATTTGTCATTATTAGCAATCGATGTTAGAAATGCCCCAGTTTCTTTCATGGTGATGATTTTTCTCATAAAGCGACTGGTTAAATGTTGTTTGATCCAGTTTACTTTCATGGCATTCCACAACGTCATCAAACAGGAACCTAATATATGCAGTGCTCAATTTTCTTTTGGTGATTATTCAGTTACCTTCTGGAACAATCACATTGTATAGGGGAATACCTGTGATGCTTTTTACCAACGGGGAGCCACGTCCAACTATTTCAAGAAAAACAAACACAAGATACAGACTTTCTTGATCGTTCACCACGAACTGATGGAAAAAATATCCCAACAAGTTTAGAATACTTATGAAAAACAACTCTTTACCCAAATGAAGACCAATGCTTGTTATCAAGGAAAGTTCAAAGAAAACTGTCTTACATGAGAAAGAACTCCCCTTTGTATAACAAAAAAGCATCATTGGCAAGCACAATATAAAAATATTTCCTTTAGCACGAGATGAAGAGGCTCCAGGAGTGCAATGACGAGTCTATCAAATTTGTCTTGAATCATACTGATTTCAACAAAAGAAACAGGTTAACATGTTCTCCTTTTCCATCCTGTGTATTTTCCTACATCATAGGTTTGTGATGACTGTAACAGATGGTCCTAATGTGATTTCCAGTTTATGGGTTCCGGCAGTTTAGTTAATATACCCAGCCCATAATCTCCAACCTCACAAGGGAACTTGGGCAGTGATTTCCACATCTGCACACGTATCCATTACCTTTTCTACTCATTTGGTTTGGTCTTTTGTTGTAGGTCGAATTTTTCGACGATCACTGAGAATGGGACTTCTCTACATACACATGATGTCCTATTATGGCCATACCACCCTATCTAATGATTCCATGTGGGTGCTTCATGCTTCGATCTTTGCTTCCTTTTTGTCTCCATTGAGATTTCTACTCCTAAAATTTGCAGAATAATGTCTATAGTAAAGGCCAATATGCTAAAATGTGCGAGGAACAGGTGAAGTTTTTCGTGTTCTCTAGGGACAAGATGTTCATGATCTCAGGCTCAATTCACACCAAGGAAATTAAAGCAATCAGCAATCAACATGCCGTGTTTCTTTTTTAACTCTATTCTGAAGAATCTTGCACCCAAGAAATGTGTCAAACTCAACAGATGTTCCACAGCGGAATGCTAACTTTTTCTTTGGTCGTTTATAGTAACTTCTACTCTCTCTCTCTATCTCTGTCTATGATAGTTTTACAGTATTTTTAGACATAAATGTACTCGACCTCGACTTAAAAGGCTTTATTTATATATATATATATATATATATATATATATATATATATATATATATATATATATATATATATATATATAATTATATATATATATATATATATATATATATATATATATATATATATATATATATATATATATATATATATATATATATATATATATATATATATATATATATATATATATATATATATATATATATATATATATATATATATATATATATATATATATATATATATATATATATATATATATATATATATATATATATATATATATATATATATATATATATATATATATATATATATATATATATATATATATATATATATATATATATATATATATATATATATATATATATATATATATATATATATATATATACATACATACATACATACATGCATAAAATCTTACAGCATGATTTCTGAAGTTAAAGGCCTCTGGATTAGATAACCTGCATCCTGTACGGCAGCTTAAGCTTCTATGAGAGTCTATTAATACCCTCAACAACCTCCTCGTACACCCCACATATGTTCCGTGATTACACCTCGGACAAGTGTATTTATATACAATATCGGATGCGAAGAGGGCGCTGAGACGATCATTAACTGTGAAAAATGAACCACCTGTTAGAGGATTCTTTGGTAAATAATTTTACATTCAAAGTAAATAACATTCTCTGAATGAGAGTAATCGAGTTTCTTAGGAAAACTTGAAAAAAATTAGTAGCTCTTGAATTTTACATGCTTTTATTTAACTTGACTTCTTTGTCCGTCTGTCTGTCTGTCCATCTGTTTGGGTCAAATCTTGAAACTCAATTGTCGACCTGTTCACTTCGTCGAATGGACTTGAAATTTTGCATGGTTACTCAATCCCGGTGACAATACAACCTTACTTGATCGGTAGGTAAGCAGTGACCTCTAGTGACCACACAGTGACCTCTCCCAGTATATCAAGATTTGTATGAAATTCTTCGGATTTTTCATACCTTCTTTGACTTGGTAGAATAAGTTGATAACTCTGGATTTTTTAAACCTTCTTTGGCTACAGTCATATATCGGTTACAATTTTTGTCAGAACTAAAAAGTATAGAATAAAAGAAATATTTTTTTTCTAAACACGTTTCTATTAAAATACACTTAAAAGTAAAAAATAATTTTTTGAGACACACTAGGATTTTCTTACAATTAGTCATGTCTATAAGAAAATGTGGAAGGAATGCTACAAGGAAAGAAATATATATATTTTTTTTATTTCTTGTAGCATCTCCTTCCATGTTTGGCGCCCATGCTTTAATTTTTGTAGATATGATTAATTGTAAGAAAACCCTGGTGTGCCTCGAAAAATATTTTTTTTTTACATTTTAGTGCATTTTAATAAAAGTGTTTAAAAAAAAATTGATATTTTTTTAAATGCTTTTATTTTAACTTGAATTCTGCATCTGTCTGTCTGTCTGTCTGTCTGTCTGCTTAGGTCAAAACTTGTAACTCAATTTTTGACCTGTTCCCTTCATCCGATGGACTTCAAATTTTGCATGGTTACTCGATTCCGGTGACTAAAAAAACCTTACATAATCAGTAGGTAAGCAGTGACCTCTAGTAACCCTACAGTGACCTCTTCCGGTATCTCAGGATTTGTACGAAACTCTTCGGACTTTTCATACCTTCTTTGACTCGGTAGAATAAGTTAATAACTCTACGGATTTTTCATACCTTCTTTTGCAACAATCATAAATCGGTTAAAATTTTTGTCAAAACTAAAAAGTATAAAAAAAAAATAAACACGCTTTTATTAAATTGCACTAAAAAGTATTTTTAAGAGACACGCCAGGATTTTCTAACAACTAATCATGTCTATAAATATAAAAACGTGAGCGCCAAACTTAGAAGGAAATACTACAAGAAAAGAAATCTATGTTATCTTTATTTCTTGTAGCATTTCCCTCCACTTTTAGAGCCCACATTTTTATTTTTTGTAGACATGATTACTTGTAAGAAAATCCTGGTGTCTCAAAAGGTTATTTTTTAGCGTGTTTTAAATATTTAAATTTTCTTATTAACCTTAAATTATAGGCTATTTCTACCCTCGTCTACAGGGCATTGACTCATATATGCAATTGGTCCTTATTTCATACTTTTCTTCATCAGTTATTACAAACAAAATTGTTTCTCAAAGAGACATGTGGATTAAGAGTTTCCTTATCAGTGCTGATTGTTCCAAAATTTGTCTTCCTTAAGGCACCTATGATAAAGCTATTAATATCCCTAGATACCGTTATATCAAGAATGGGAATTTTATTATCCATTTCTTCCTCCAATGTAAATTTGATATTAGGGTGCAGTTTGTTGACAAACTGCAAAATTGATTCGGAGTTGTGTTAATGTTGGAATAAAACGAAGGTACCGTCGACATATCTACGACAAAACAAAGGTAAAAACCTCAGGTGAAAATCTCCTCGAGGAGCTCCTCCAAGTAGCACATGGCGATATTGTCAAAAGGCGGCCCGATGACGAACCCATGGCCATCCCCGCTAACCCGTTTATTAACATTACCATACGGCCAAATGGTTGCGTCCTGACCAGATGCTATTTCCTACCATCACCGTTATGAGCAATGACTCACCCTAGAGGTGGGGTGTGTTGGGGTATGGGTTGCGCCCCTTACAGCGCAAGCAGCTGGGAACTGATAATGGAAGAGCAAGAAAAACCGAATGCTTTACTCCAGCGCTAATGGCCAGGAACACACAAACCAGCAGATAAGTCGTGCTAAGACACACACATCACGCAGGGAAGGCGAAATTAAGATAAGGAGTGTTTTCCGTGATAACATTTTATGAGACCATCCTCTTAATGCACGAAGCCTGTTGAGTGCGCCTAGATTTATCCCAATTTATGATTTTTGGAGGCTATGACTACTTAGTGTGGCGGATCTGGAAAGCCTCTGACTCGTGTCTTACATTAATCATTATACGATGAAGCTCGTAGTTTTAATATTCACTTACTACGACAGGCACCGTATGTTTCAATGTAAAATAAAATCACACAAACCGGAAGCGAGGACAAACAATTACTCACCAACACACACGCAAGCACTTCCTTAAATTTTCCTTAATCATGGTAGTTCTGTAAATGCAATTAAATTAATGCTCTAGGGATAAACTATAACATGAATTTAATTGCATTTATAGATCTACCAAGATTATGCATTAAATGACATATTTTCTGCGTAGTAAATAAAAAGGACAGGATGAATTGAAATGTAGAAAATTAAAACCATCAAATTTACCTTATGTCAGTTTATGACATGAACGACACGGGAAGTGTAAAAATAGAAATAAAAGGATGAACACAATATAGTTCATATTAAATAAGAAAACCGTGTATGTGATAACAAACAAATATGCTAAAGCATACAAAACAAAAACGAGATTATCCTGGTTATTAATAAAATGACCCCTTAATTGATCCTTCAGTCCTTTTAGTACTTAAAAAGTCTTCTTTGTGACTATACGATCCAGAAGAGCAGAAAAATGAAAATTTTAGGAAGTGAAAATCTATCTTATTCTCACACTGTGATTTAATTCACAAAAATCCACTAAAGAATTCATATTTCGAACTTTTTCGTTACTTTTAAAGTGATTGGGGTTACTTTCAAAATGTTGACCAATAAGGCTTAAAGAAATTAAGTTTCTGAACAAATATTTTTGTTTAAGCTCCTCACAAAAACCCTACCAAATTTAATTTGGGATAACTCTCTGCATTTTGTCCTTTTGTATAATGTTTGAAAGAAAATATTATACTCGATATTAGCTCCTTGTACGTTTAAATCATCTCAGATTTGTTGGTCATAAAAAGTAAAATGAAATATAAATAAACGTGAGTTTATAGTCTAAAATCTTCCAAAGTCACTTGACAATAATTGGAGAGTCCATCTCAGACAATGCTTTTTAGCAAAGGAAACTGTTCTAACAGCAATATTCGTGTTGGCTATATTTCTTTGACAAAAATTTAAAATAAGAAATTCTCATCAAAATATTAAAGAAAAGCAAGACTACTTGTTGCAACAGTCTCCTCGCCAAATCATTGTCAAGGGTCAACCGAAAGTTATAAAGTTGACATTTCGATCAACTTCATATAATCTTCCATTTATAAATAAAAACTTTCCTTAAATTTCTCAGCATGTATGGGAGACAAATGTCAATTATTTGTCTCAGTAGACTTACACTACTCTTTAGTTTTCGATAAAAGTGACCGTGTCTATAACAAGTCTTTTGTTATTAAATAAAAGCATGAAGAAATTATCAAAATAATTATAACTCCACTTTCCTTACAGTAGGATCTTGCTTTAAGCACAAATCCTTCTTCTGTATTAAAAATAATAGTTCATATTTTCAGACCCATGGCAATTATTAACGTGCACAGGACCTCTCTAAATGTTGTTTTTTTCAGGAAATTAATCAACTATCATAAATAGCTACTAGTAATTTTGTAGTCACGTGTGCATGTCGTGGATGATTCGTAAAGGAATATTGTTTATTTATATATCTAAAACGATGTTGTCACAGAGCAAAGCAAAACAGAATCAGTAATTATGAATGATACGTTGTTTTGTTAATTACATTCTGAGAAAAGAAATGAGGCGTAAAGATGGACCCTGTGCACTCAACGGTAAGATCTTTACATCTCGCGTGAGAGGTGATTCGTCTCTACTTCATCTCTTTAGTATTTCAATGTCAACAACGTACCGTAGCCATAGATTTTCTCTAGACTGTATAGATTAACGGCTGATTTCATTGCCGTTCATGACGCATATGTTGTGTGAGACTACAACGGACTACTGTCATAGTGCAAACTATATTAGATTTTCGATTCCCAGAAGTTTATTCAAACTCTTACACTTCCATCATATACTTAAGAACAGAATAATGATCAAACATAGCAAAGTCTCAACTTCTCGACTCCTTCATGTTCAAGTTACGTTTTCTTTTGAGTTCTTAGAAATTCGATTTATGAAATGGGATAAAAAAAAAAAAAAAAAAAAAAACTCCATCCTGTGCCAGCATATGAACTTGGCTTCGGGGGGACAGTGGTTCCCAGGGGTTAAGCCTTCATTTGATCTCATACTTGAAAGTGCTACCTGCTCAATTCCAATATATTCTACGAAAACTGGAGCAGAATTGTGTTGAAATTCCTGTAAATGATTTTCGATGGTTACGCCCTTAGGCGAGAGTGATTCGTTTGTCGGGTGGGTCACCATTCCTTTAGCATCAGTACTGAAAGGACTGAGCTTGTAATTGAATTGTAATTGAATCGGCGGTCCTTGCTTCAAGTCATTTTCATTTGCCAACTGTGTTCATCCCGCGTTTTAGCTCTGTCTTGTAGAAATGGATTTAGGCCATAAATGCATAGTGATATACAATATCAATTATGCGTTTCAGTATCTTTTGACATGAATTGTGGTTTTCATAAAAACATAAATATAGATCACACACATTTACATGACCGAGCACCAGTTACCACATAGCATGGCCAGCAGCAATAAAGATGTAACACCTTTATTGCTGTTAGTCATGCTATCTGGTAATTGGTTCACGATCTTGAGATAGACCAAGATGTCATCTCTACAGACTCATCAGATTTTCTTTGAAATACAAACACTGCTAATTACGTTCGTTTTCCATAAACACGAATCCATTAATTTTCAAGTTTAAATCAGTGAAAATTTAAATGTTACATTTGACTTTTTAAATATTAAGAAAAATTTGATAGAATTTGTATATTTACAGTAAGGGAGATTATTAACTTAATGTTATACCCACTAAAACGTAGATCATTCAGAAATGAATGCTCTGCATAACAGCGCATGCTTCAGCGTTAAAGAGAACAGTCAATGCACCGACAAGGGTTTGCTACATCGACTGAACTGAGAAGACTATTTTGTAGAGACTGCAGATTCATTTAAACAAATTAGGGATAAATATTACGACAATTATTATCAGTATTACGAGCAGTATTAGTTGTTATTGCTATGGTATTATCATTACAATATCAGTAACAACTCTGATATTTAGTACAATAATTCTAAATGTTAATTCAAAATGCTGCGATGAAGGACACAAAAAAGATGAAATGAAGCTCTCTCAGTCACATACAGTAGATAAGTAGACTTGCGCCTCAAGAGTTGTGAAAATAGTTCCTCTGATTTCTTGATGGACTTCTTTCATATTAACAGCTACCTTTGATCTTCGTAACAAGCTTAAAGGCAGTAGAGTCCTATGCAAAGTGAGAGGGGCTGATCGTCTATCAAAACATGGGATGCTTTCAGTTGCAGCGGGGTTGCAATCTTGCTAGCGGAGGCCATTGCATGTGACGCGATGAGGACGAAAGGGACGAGAGGAAGAGAAAGGAGATATGGCTGGGGTAGGGGAAGGGCAATTGTCATAAAATTAGGGCGAGAGGACGAACTTAAAAACATGAAATTAAAAACATGAAGCAATTCAACTCGTAATTCCGTTGTTTTTCATATTTTTACACTCTTATTTCAGTTTTATAGTGGAGCCCCGATGGCCGAGTTGGTTAAGGCAGCATCCTCAGACTTCTTAGAGGTCTGAGGCGCGGGTTCAAATCCGCAGCCGACCGGTCAGAGAGGTGAACACTTTGCTATCCGTGTAGACACCCCGGGATTATGTATGTAATCAACAGATAGGTTTGCTTAAAAACAAATGGGTGTAACAGACTATTACACACACAAACAAAGCCACTCCAACATCTTCTAAAAACATAACAGACACCTCACACGTCTCGACTGTCGACCTCACCGCGTAACGACTCCTCGCTGCTGGGAGAAGGAGCGCTGGTGGACTGACACAATACATGTACACAATACCAGGGTCTAGGCGATGTCAGGCAGGGCAGCCGATCGGGACTACAGAGTCTACCCCAAAGCCAAATCAAAGCCCTTCAAAAGAAGGTATCACGGCGACCCCATATAAAAATGGGAACAAGCTGGGAAAAAGATGAAGAAGATTCCAGTTTTATAGTCTTCTTTTATAATAAAAAAGAGCCATATTTGTTTTTATTAAAACATGTAGAAAATACAAGTAGCACTTATTTTCTGTTTTACAAATCTATATCTAGTAGGAAATAACTATCAGTGTTCCGATTGCAATTGAACGCTTGATGGACGAAGAAGGATACGAATGATATTAATGATGAGATGATATATCTTGAAATTATCTGTGAACACATTCAGAAAGTATGATTCATTATTACGAATGTAATTTGTCCGTTTTGATAATATGGGATTATACATAGGCTCTAAGTGTATTCATTGCCGATCTGCAAGCAAGAAAAAATATTGCACCTTATTTGTAAATAGTCAAAATAATCGAGTCAAACGTATACTCGTATACATAACATAATAATCTTCTCTTCTCCGATACCTCTTTATTAGTTTGTATTCAGTGCATGAAAGCTAAATACATACCTGGGCCCTGAATTTCTTATTTCTTGTCGAATATTTCTGGAACTGTTGCGTCCTGTCCTTTATTTTTTCATTAAGCTGATAATTACTCAAATGAAAAAGAAGAAAAACTGAATGACTACAAGTCATCAACATTATTTGTCAAAAACCATTTAGTTTCATTACTTCCCACAGGGGTGTTGTGTTTTAGCTTCGGTTTGTTTGTTTATTTCTATTTGTTTTTCCGATTGTCTGTTAGTTGGATTTCGTGAAAGAAATTCTGTGTGGAGTTTGCCGGGTCTGACGAAAGTCGGCTCTCGTGACTGGAAAGAAGTGATTAAGATTTGTGAAGTTCATATATACTTTTTGAAAGAAGGGACCTGTTGGTGGAAAGGGCACTCGGCCGAACGCTTTGGTTATGAATGTTTTTTATTGAAATAAATACAGTTTTTTTACGTTTTTTGTATATTATTTTATTTCTTTTCCTCTGCATAAATGTTAAGCGCCCCCCCCCCCCCTCCCTCTCTCTCTGATGCTTTTGTCCATTAGGCACACAGTATATTTGTAAGTCTGTCAGACAAAGTTGCCATATTATTTAAGTTGGAAACTGTAATATGAGATTAAATCTAACCAATTCTACCATGAATTATTCCGCGGCTTGTAAGGGCGGTAAAAATCTAACATTTAGGTTAGAAACAACCCATCAAAAATGTCATTAAACGGAGGACAGGTAAAGATTCAGGATCAAAGAGGCAGTGACTAAAATAAACATGGCGTAGTAAGGGCCTTGCTTTTTTTTATGACTTTTTCCTTTAATTGTATAGGAGAGTTTGCATACGCGCGTATCATCAGCTCGTCTGCTGCATGCCTTATGGACAGCATATCTGTGAGTGAATCAAGTAGTTGAACGTTTATCATAATTAGTGAAGAATAATTATCCACCACCGATATAAGAGAATAACCTATCAAATAACTAATCGGATAATAAAGTCAGAACTTATTCACCTGCTATCACTGGATTCCGCGTAAATGTAAAAATTAGATTTTTAATTAGCTTTAAGACAAAATTTACTATAAAAAGCAAGTAAAAAATGCGTCGAAGCTTCTCCGGCGCAATCAAGTTTTCTGTACAGCATATAATGCTGTATGAAACTCTCAGCCGCGGCACATGAAACTTTCAGCCACTGCCCGGTGGTGGCCTGTGTTGGTGGCCCCTATAGCGGTGCCAGACGTACAATTATGGCTAACTTTAACCTTAAATAAAATTAAGACTACAGAGTTTAGAAGGCTGCAATTTGGTATGTTGGATGATTGGTGGGTGGATGATCAACATACCAATTTGCAGCCCTCTAGCCTCAGTAGTTTTTAAGATCTGAGGGCGGAGAGAAAAGGTGAGAACGGACAATAGTCCCCTTTTTAGTTTTATTTTATATAAAATTAAAAAGGGGAGCGGCAATGGAGGTACAACTAAATGCTAAAACTTGGGTGCAGCTTGGGTGAGTGCATGTGTATATGGATGAAAACAATTCAATATCTCGTATAGCTGTATGGTAAAATATTCACGCAGATATCAGACAACTGCTGCCTTGAGCTGGGTCTCATGAAATTCAAAGAAATACATTTAGGAAGACTCAGGAGATGGCAATACAACTAACGACATGGTTATCCGAGTTCAGTAGTTCCAAGGGAAGCACATCGTAAATTATTACCTGTTTGGACAAAAATATAACTCTCATCGGAGATTGCTTAAACTTATTTGAAGAATGTGTCGTCCTTGAGTCTGCATCTGTATACGATAAAGAATGGCATGACAATACCTGAAGTAGGAATGATAATTCAGTTGCTACGAGCTATTGAAAGACAAGCTTTGTGCTAATATTGAATTCTCACGTGAAGTACCAAAAAACTGCATCATTTCATTAACGTGAGCATATTATAACGATGAAAATATCAACGGTATTATGTTACACTTCTGTGTAGAGTTAATTCGAGTGGAATTTTGCTCCAAGCTGCTGAGAAATGATACAAAAGATTTAGATTTTTAGAATTTCTTTTTGATAAGTAACTAGGAAATGTGGACGTTTAGTAACAAGGCATAAAAAATAATTTTGATTAAAATTTGATTCACTGTTATGAAGGCATTAGCAAATAGTACCTTCTAATAATAATAATAATAATAATAATAATAATAATAATAATAATAATAATAATAATAATAATAATAATAATAATAATAATAATAATAATAATAAAGTTCTTGCTATTATTACTTAGGGGTAATATTTGCAACGCTCCTAACACAGCAGTATTTTTTTACATAAATTCTGCAGTAAAATTAACATTAAATGTTGCAAGCAAAACATTCGAGAGGGGCTGAAAGAACTGGCTTGTATGCTTGGCTGTTTGTCCCATAAGTTGCGAGAGTGAGTCATAAAATTTCTTGACGAATTTCTTTGATACACTCAGCCACATTTGAGCCTCTCGAGATGGCGGAAGTTTTCTTACAAAGCGAGAGAGGCTGATTGCATATCAAAAGGCGCTCTCCGCTGCAGCCTAATGGCGACCTTGCATCTAAGGACCACACCTCTTGATGCAATGACGAGGAGTAGAAGGGCGAGGGGAAAAGGAAGGGGCAGAAGGCAGAGGGAGGGAGGGAGGGAGGTAGGAAGGGAACCGAGAAAACGAGCTCACATTATAACTAACAGTTGTTTTCCTTCTCCTCTTAACGGTTTCCATTTATTTTTCTTTCTTTGATCAAATATGCTTTGTTAATTTCAAGAACCAAAGTCTGCAAACCTCAAGTAATGCTCAGTTTCCACGCTTAAAGTCTACATACTGATGATAAATATGCTTAAATTTTAATGAATAAACGATCAACCTACTGAGACCAGGAAATATCTTGAAACACTCTATCAATGTATTTTCAAAACCATAAATATAATTCTCTTTGGTCTGTTTTTTTTTTTTTTTTTTTTTTTTTTTTGTCAGTATATCTAGTAGTTCTTGTTAGCACTTAAGTGCAACATTCTTGTTACTGCTTTCATACAGTACCAAACCAAACATACCATACTTATATACAAAATAGTATTGTGAATTAACAAATATCTTTGTTAATCCAGAGTAAAAGAATAGAAGCCAAGGCTGAATGGGTCGCTCATTTTGCAGCCTAGAAGGCGTTTTTCACATAGAAATTCTCGGGATCTGTTGCATAATTACATCATTCGTAAATGGGGCTGTTCATTTATTAGAAAGATGAAGAAGAAAACGAACCAAAAGACTTTATAAGCGCTTGAAGTTATTTGACATGTTAACTTCTCTGTCTCTCAAAGAATTAGAGTAACTGCATCTAGAAAACTAAGAGTTATGAACGGTGCTACTTGTACCTTTATGGAATCAAAAGACTAGAGCAAAATAATCAGCTTTTAAAGTACATACAGCAAAGACAAAGTTACAGTGAAAAACAACGAGTCACTGATGCAGAAAAAATCCAAGCAGGCCTTATCTTCAATCGTGGTTTATTCGTTAAAATATATTTAAAAATTTCTTCTTATTAGCTTCTCTGCTTAATTGATCTCTTTGTGAAGAAAAAAATTATTCAAGTAATTTTAGGTGACCCAAACCAAACGACGATTAATTTTTATAACTACCCGTCACTTGAAGAACCCTACACCTTATCACAACATTGATAAACTGCAAAGCAATAAACAAATTTCCTTTCAAACATCGTACTTGTAAAAATTAACTCTAATTAGCTTTGATGTCGGCTCAGTTTACTCAAGTCCTGCACTTGACTTCTTCCAGAAAAACGTGTTAAGGGTCAAATTCCCCCTTTTAGTATTAGGAAATTAGGGGAACTGGGTTTTAGGTATTTTTATGACTACTGGAAAAATATGCAGATAACATACAAGTTTGCTCCTTAAATGAAATCTCTTTCAGGATTTTACAAATTCACTTTATTTTAGCTCAGAAGTATAAATTAGAATTTGTTCTTGGTATATTGACATTGACTTATTTATATTTGTGCAGTACCTGACCATGGTAGGATGTCTAACACTTTCAAAGTGGCATTTAGTATGAAACACTGATTTTCCTGTATTTTTCCATATTCTATATTCATATGTAAGGGAATGAATATAACATTTTGTCAAAAATTTTGCCCATGAATAGAGATATATTTTTCATTCAGGCTCAAGAATTTGAACACTCTTGGAAACCTAATAATGCCCAGTTGGAGGAAGAATCCCATTTCCTGCTGTAAATATGACTCAGACCTCCTGCTGTAACATTCTATATGAAACTGGCAATCCCTGATCTATATCTGAATGGACGTTGAGTGCCCGGAAATTTACAATAGGAATATCGCTTACACATATGTATGAAGTCTCTCTCTCTCTCTCTCTCTCTCTCTCTCTCTCTCTCTCTCTCTCTCTCTCTCTCTCTCTCTCTCTCTCTCTCTCTCGTTGTGCCACCCGGAAAGGCATCACAGAAGAAATTAACAAGGCAACCAGGTAATGGCCTCATAAATATGGATGTCAGGAAACAATTAGAAATATCCATTAGTAAATGACCTCAATGATTAGCCGATACAGGTTATTTTACAAGAACATAATGCACCAGAACTGTAGGCACAGCTGCCAGAACAAAGGTGCCCGTTTTTTTGTTATTGCAAGAGTTCTTGAATGCCTGACCTACTCCTAAAGAATAACCGGAAGCCAAGCCCAACTCTTTCATTTCGGACAAAGGAAGAAGAGGCCTCTTTACTGGAGTAAACAATGCCTTGTCTTTCTTAAGATTTGTTGAATTCTAAATTTATTTCATGCATTCCTAACTCAATCATGGTACGAAAAATTCGTGAGTATGTACTGTTTCATGTGAAGCAAGCAGTGAAGTGAACAGTGTTGTTATTACTCAGGATTTTAAGACATTAATCATTGATCTAAAGTCCATTGTTGTCCGTTTTCCTTACACGCCCTGAGGTTATGCCTCTGACCTTCTTTATCAACTTTTTGTAAGCAGTGCAGTGATAGAAAATGGGTACTTTTTCGGCTCCTTTGAGGAGAAAAAACTCTTTCGGCGTAGTTTAATGATTTCACGAGTATGGAACGGTGGAGTAAAATTCTTTCCTGAAAATATGAAAATAAGTGAGGCTATTGCCGGATTACAAAACGGATGCTGTGCTGAACACACAATGAAGACCTTGGAAAGGTAAAAGTAATCCTGCCGGGAGGTATACCAGCTGCAGCCAAGAGTATAAAGAACTCAGACACACGCTTCTTTGCGAAACGCCCCATTCGAAACTGAAAATAATGTTTTGGTTCGAATATTGTCAATGAATGGTAGAGTGGGAATTATTAAGTATAAAAGGTATTCGGTTGTGCTTTCGGATGACTTAAATAGAACTTGAACAGCAAAATTGGAATTAGGTGAGCATATCCCTTCATCTTTCAAGACACGGGTTACAAAGTTTCTGCCACATACAACGGACAGATTAGGGCGTGCTCCATGTGGAGTGAGTGACATTGTCATGAAGGGCTGTGAGAGAGATATCATTGCAAGGGCAAATATGTTTCCCGGAACATGGAGCAAAAGAGAGAATTTGTTAAGAAATCAAACCCGCAAATTCAGTGAACAAAGAAGGGAGCATTGATAATTCAAACCTGTATAATACAATACATTGAGAACGTGGTGTTTAAGATGCAAACATCGATAACAGAGTCCTTAAGGAGGACTTAAGTGTCAAGGATTCAGACCCAGATCAAGATGGTGATAATGTAATGGTAATTTAAAATGAGTTTGACGATGAAGAACCCGAAGTTGTTTGTAGGTATGGAGTAACAGTGGAAGTTGTAGAGGTGGATGTGTGCCATGCAGAACATAGCCAAGTTGAACTCATCGACGTCGATAACGACGAGGAGAGAAAAAGGAAGATTGTACAGCGCAATGTCTCAAGTAGGAAAATTCCAGAAAATCGCTTATCTCCAGTACTAGATGTTTGTGAAGAAAATACACTGCGGAGTGCAAGGCAAGAAGACCATTCTGGCTGTAAGTTAACCTTACTGAAAGAAAATTATAGAAAACCCGTTAACAGTTCTGATTATAGTAATTTCTATTTCCAAATGAGATGAGGAAGTAGAAAATATAAAAATGTCTAGAAAGTCAAAGTTAGAATAAAAATTCTCTTTCGCATTCAGACGCCATACTGCTTAAACATGTCTATGCTTAACGTCAACAGGTTAAATGGCATTAAGAAGAAAACGAAATTATTAAACCTAATTCTCTCTCACAAAAAAAGATGTACTTTTCATCCAAGAACATATTATTACATACGGAATACCTAAGCAAATATTGTATCATTATTGTGAATAACTTAGCTGCCATAAATGTGGGACAGCTATCTTAATAAACAGGAATTCAGGTGTTGACATCATGTACGCGGAAATCTTACTATAGTTAGTGTAATTATTGGAACGGGACTCTTCAGCTTCTTAACGTACGTATATGCACCGTCAGGCTCAAACAAAGCTAATGTAAAAGAACTGTTTAAAAAATACTTACTTTATTATTAGGGGATAATACTCGAACTCTTAAATTTGGAGGTGACTGGAAATCTATCTCAAGCAAAAGAGATTCTTCCAATACAAACATAGAACTTGTGTCTCAGAAATTATGTCAACTTAAAAGTAATTTGAAATGAAAGGAAGTCTGGCCTCTTGCAAATAATGATATTACATTTAGGTATTTTAGGTAAAATTGTGGTTCTCGACTAAATATTCACTTACTGAGTGCTTACTGAGACGATTCATTAATGAAACAAAATGTCAGTATCATACCTTTCAGTTCATCATCGCAATATATTTGTGACGAGTCATCTGAGCTGTGAACATATTTACTTTAGTAATTTTACACCTAATTGGAAATAATCTGGTCAGTATCTTATGTGGAAAAGTAATAGATTAAAATGCCGTAAGATAAAACACTTAGGAGAGAGAAAGGGCTGGGGCCGGGGGACGGAATATATATACCACCTGAGAACATGAAAAATTTACAGGTAAATATTTCAAACTCAGTATTTTTCGGAGATTTTCCCCTGATATATTTTCCCCTTTGGAACAGGTTTTTTTTTATTAAGAAATAGTTAGACTAGTATTATAAAACTAATGTGAATTCCTCAAAGAATAGATCGGTTATCCAAGGACAAATCGACCTTATAACTCTTTCCTCTGGCATTGCCATACTTGAAATAGCCTATAATTGTATTACAGAAATGCATACTTTGTCACGTTTATAAAGATGTTCTTTCTCACGCTCTTCATCTGGTCCTTCTTATTAACCAACAATATTTTTTTTTTATGTAACAGATTTCCTGAAGAGACCACAGAAAAAAAATATAAGACTGATTTTATTATATATATCCCTTTAACTGTGGAAAAATCTAGATTTCTAAATGTTTTTAGATACTGTACAGGGAATGTGAGAGAGATGCAAATTTTCGTTCAAAAAAGGACGCCGGAGCAGCGAGGCAGTCAGTCTAATGAGGGTACCGTACGAAAAGTGGATGTTCTTTGTTCATGCCTCGTGAGCTTTGAAAGGTATTTGAAGAGGGCAGCCTGCATGAAATGGAAACTGTTGAAAGGAAAGGCAAGCGCCGGGAAAAAAGTAAAGGAGAATTTTGGGTCTGTATCAGGAAACTGATTGGATATGGTATTGAAAATCGGATGCCAATAAGACGTGTAATGAGAGAAAGATCTTTATTTTCTTCAGTGATGTTGAGTTTGCCGAAAGCAGGAAAAGAAGAAAAGAACATAAAAAGGTGACTAAAAATCGGTTATGGAGAAAAGTTTGCATCTTAAAGCCTTGTGGTTTTCGAAATATGTTGAAATCTGCTGCTTATTAGAGAGAAAAGTGTTTTGCCCCTAATTTTATGGGTCCCATTTCTTCAGTGTCTTAATATGTTTTCCATCATTAAAGTTGTTTTATTTCATTTGCTCTGTGTTGCTTAAATCTACGGCCAAATTTTTTGTCAGCCATTTCCCTTGACCTCCCTACATTGTTAAAAGGGATCGAAGAGGTAAAACAAACAATTTGTAAAAGGACAAAAGACGGTGGTGAAATGAAGACAAGCTACACGAAACGTGGCTGAAAACAGATATGTTACTTTGGAAACGAGAAATTGCTATAAACAATTAATACCAAAAGTATCATAAAGTAAAAGAAACGTCAATAATGAAAATACGAACCCAGACTAATTAATATCAAGCAAGAATACCTGACCCCAATTCTCTGAACAGTGAGAGCAAAAGTAATAAATTCTTATTGAAGAAGCAGGAGGGACGGTCCAAGGCCGTTGGGGAGATGCCTTCTTGCTTCATTAAAGTATGATATCTTGCTTCTTTTACTTCACCCTCAAATGCGTCATTAAAAGAACAATGCATCGCCCAATCTTTTGATCGCTATAATAAAGATAATTACAGGTGAATGACTAACTTGTGAGAGTCTGAAGAACGAACAAGAATAACAATGGAATTGGGAAGAGTTTCTGTGGACATTAAAGAAAAAGAGGATTAAACGTTAATACTTCTGCCTCAAAAAGATTGAAAGCAGAGGGAAATAGGGACGCCGAATTTCGTCATCACGGTTTTGTGGATGCCGGAAGCGTCGAAACAGCTACATAGAAATGGAAGAAATGGTTGATGTTGGAGGATAGTCATCGAAGGCTAAGGGATCTGAACACTTGTAGCTATGGAACGTCAAAAGAGAAGAAAGAGTAAAAGTTCGCGTGGAAAGGAAGATTATATCATGAATGAATTATGAGCGATAGAACATCTGAAGGAATTATTCTAGGGGTGGAATGTGACCTGGAAATAGAACAGGAACATGTTCTGTTCCGTTAGACCTTCAGTAAACATTAATTGATACCACAGGAGCGCATGAATCATTTGGAAAAATAATAGACTCCTCTACCTGTAAAGGTAAGAAAACAAGAAAAAAGATTGTGAAGCAAGCACTCAAACATAGCATTAAGAAGGTAACAGAAAATAACTTAACAATGGAGCAGCTCGTGTTCTTTAAATTTCAAAGAGAAGAGAACTCAGGATTATGAGTTCTCCATTTAACGACCGTAACTGAAAACTGCACTGCACTGCAAAGTAAACCTATACCCACAATGCAGTACGGTGCGTTAGGGAAAACGTTGAATAAATAAGGCATAGAATTTACGTGACAATTCATCCGTCAAAATGATTTCATAATCGTATAAAAAAAATAGACTCATTATAACACTCATGATCAAATGTTGGCTTCTCAGGATCGGGCGAATATGCCGAAAACTTAATCAAGTATTAAAAAAAAATTTTCTCCTAATAGAGGCCTTCAGGACTAAGACATATCAGGAGGAATGCTTGTACAAGCATTTACGAGTGTGCCTATGTTTGACTGTTATGTGCTTCATCAAGACTAGTTACTTAATAGGGTTTCTCTACTTATAGATTCTTAGACATTCCTGCTGATAAGAGTCTTAGTCTTGAAGGCCCCCACTGGGAGAATAATTTTTGTAAATACTTCATTAAGTTTTCTGCATATTCGCCCGATCCTGAAGCCAACATTTGTTCAGGACACTTATAATGAATCACTCTATTTTTTTATACGATTATGAAATCATTTTGACAGATGAATTGTGCTGTAAACTCTATTTCTTATTTATTCAACTTTTTTCCTAACATCCCGTACTGCATTATGGGTTTAGGTTTACGTTGCAGTGCAGTGCAGTTTTCAGTTACGATCGTTAAATGTAGCGCTCTTTGTTCTAGCCTGAATGAAATATCAAAAACTTTAGCATATTGATTAAAGAAAATTTAGTTATTATGCTTAATTTCAGCGTATTTATTCTTACTATTTTTAGTATACTATGTAATTCATTCAGATTAGCAATTTTGTAATTTTTGTTTGTTTGTTCTATTGCTATACGGGGTGGACTTGGAATTAATATAAATCTCTCTCTCTCTCTCTCTCTCTCTCTCTCTCTCTCTCTCTCTCTCTCTCTCTCTCTCTCTCTCTCTCTCTCTCTCTCTCTCTCTTTCTCTCTCTCTCTTTCTTTCTTCATGTTCGCGATAAATATAAAAGGATAAACTTGGAATAGTTACAAGCTAGAAAAAGACTTCAAATGTCAGCAGATCGCCGATGCGAAAAATTCATATAGAGAACGAAAAAGTAAAGTAAATATGAAAAAACACAACACCAAAATTCAAAGTAAATAGGAATGATAATGTAATATTCAAGGAGGAACAAGAAGCATACTGTGATATTCGCAGTGATATGAAACTTTGCTCTCAGTTATAACCTGAAAATTAAACTCTATTGGAAAATTCAAATATTAGGAGTCCCCTGCAGATTTTCACTATATGAGCATCTAAGAACATTGTAGATGCGAAAGGATCTTTGAGAGGCTTCCCAGCTATTCACGTCCATCCACGTGCTCGTCTCCATTCAAAGGGAATCCCCTTATAAAAGGTTATTAGAAGTCTGCAGCGCTCATACGAAACGTCAAAAGAATCTTTTCAGAAGTATTACTAAAGATTATGTAGATTTCGTCTCTTGGAAGGCGTTTAAAATTTTAGTCTTCGAACATTTTTTGGTATATTCTAAATTATTTGACTACTTCTTAAATTGTTTAACGAGGAAAAAACATTCATGAAAACGACTTAAAGGTGAAGGAAAAACAGAATTGATGAAAATATTGAATGTAAAAATGACACAAACATCAGAAACATGTCCAAACTTTGAACGAAGGTAAATCATAAGGGCAATTTATGTGAGGTTTTTCAGTCCATATCCTATTTCAGCCGAGAATTTGAAATTGCTTCAAAACACACGAACACTCAAACAGAGAGAGAGAGAGAGAGAGAGAGAGAGAGAGAGAGAGATGTTCGTGGAGGTATGTAAGTAATTTTGTTCCGTTGAAATTTACCGCGTGAACGGTGTTTTTTTCCCCTAACGTTGCCCTGTTGCCCTCCACTAACTAGTAAGATAACGACGACAACGAGAGATAAACGAAACTCCAGTAATGCTGAAAACGGATGGCCACAATTTGATTACCTCAACAGACAAAAAACCTGACCCACCTTCAAAAACTTGAACCAAGACATATAAACCATGCAGTCGATGAGCTTAAGGGTGAATACACCATATGAGTGACAGTATAGTCCTAAATCCTGAAAAAGAAGAGGCAAAACACTGCATGAAGCCTTAAGTGCTGTTTTAATCTAGCTACCAATAAGCTCACACTTCCAAGGGTTTTCTTTTCATAAGTGGGAAAAAATAAATGGAAGATTCCAACTAATCCCTTAAAAAAGAGTGGTATATCAAATGATTATCAATCCACAGATAAGACTAGTTACAATCAGTGACAGCTGAAATCGGTTGTGTCTTTGTTAGCTCAGGAGTTAACCATACGTTGTTCTCCTACATATGGGACTGCCCATTTACAACCAAGCATAAACATATACTGTATATCTCTAATGATAAATCCCGAGCGGATTTTTCCGTAACGGTGTACACACACACACACACACACACACACACACATATATACTTATTTATATATATATATATATATATATATATATATATATATATATATATATATATATATATATATATATATATATATATATATATATATATATATATATATATATATATATATATATATATATATAATTTACAAGAAGGCACTGCACAGGGCGCCTCCCCACCCCCACCCCCCACCTAATTTGCCCTTTGTTTATTGAGAGTATAGTCGTCACCGCATGGCCGGTAGTAGTTGATCTAGATATCAGAGCAAAGTTATCAACATTACGATCTGTCCTTTTTACCTGGAACAGATATTGAGATAATACAGGTAAAAGGCAAAGATACAAGGCTGAATGCTGCTCCCTTAAGCAGCTTAGCCCAACTAAGCTGCTTAAAACAACCTTCTAAAGGCAGGTTAAGCTGCTGAATTGTCTTACCTTTCGCAGGACACCGGGGAAGAGGCAACCCGATGGCTGAACACCTGGCAAATGACACATTGTTTGCACACGGTCCCAGTTATCGGGAGGCAGTTAGTCGTGTGAGGAGCAGTTAGTCGAGTGAGGGGCAGTTAGTCGTGTGAGAAGTAGACATGCAGTAGGAGTAGAAGTACAGTGGCAATAGAAGGCCGGTAGCCACACACGCGGGCGAGTGATACATTTGCTGAGAGGCCTTCATCCCACCCCGACCCCGGTCCGACTCCAGACGGCAGTCATCCTCGAGAGACAGTGTGCGTGTGATCGTCCCTCGTCTTCCTTCGCCAGAGACCCGCTTCCCCTAAGGTAAAGTGCGAGTAAAGACTTTTCAGTCAGTTTGCCCTTTAGAAAGTTATTGGGGTGCCAGTATTTCACCGCTGTCCTTGTGCCAGTTTATCCAGTGCCATTTCCAGTGCCCTGTGTTCAAGTGTAAAGTGGTCATTCATTCCCCGAGTCCTTGGCACCCTCAGTGCAGACTCGAGTCATATTTTGTGTTATATTGTTCCTTTACTGGCGTGTAACGTGTAAATCTCTCTTGCAGAGGGACCTATTCGCAGTGGACTCAACTTGGACTGTGCTTTGCCCTTAGTCAAGACTCCAGTAGAAGGATCTTCAGGCGTTGCAAGCCCTCTAACAATTTACTTACCCATTTTCCCTTCTAATGCTTTCTTTTGTAAATATAATACTTTAATTAATCCCAAGTGTTTACGTAACATTTCCTTATGAAGTAGAGCCTTCAGCTCCTAAAATCATCCCATGTTTTTTGTTTTTTACAATTTCCCTTTACGCAAGTCAGAACTCCAAGGCCAATTAAACAAAGGTTCCGTTGCCGGCCTGTAAAAGTACCATAAACCCAGGGAAATTCGTAAAAAAAAAAATTATATATATATATATATATATATATATATATATATATATATATATATATATATATATATATATATATATATATATATATATATATATATATATAATATATATATGTGTGTGTGTGTGTGTGTGTGTGAGAGAGAGAGAGAGAGAGGGAGCAAAGATAATCTAAAATGTTCATATTTTTCAATGTACCCATATCACTGCAACTAAATGTTGAGCGATTCAATTATGTTTTTACTAGCCACATAATTTAGAATTAGCAAACTGACCTTACTAGCTGCTGCAATTTCATGTAGTGTTTGGTGGAATCGTATTAAGTCTCCGGGCCACATATTTTACGTTTCACTTCTTGTTCTTCTTCTTACATTGTTTCGTATTCATTGC
The DNA here is from genome assembly GCA_039081455.1 of Macrobrachium rosenbergii. Classification (NCBI taxonomy): domain Eukaryota; kingdom Metazoa; phylum Arthropoda; class Malacostraca; order Decapoda; family Palaemonidae; genus Macrobrachium; species Macrobrachium rosenbergii. The sequence continues at coordinate 6,287,699 of JANJGK010000016.1, forward strand.
ATATAAACCTCATAGATTCGTTTTATATATCAATCGGGTTTTCTGTGCAGCGTATAATGCTGTATGAAACTCTCAGCCATGGCTTATGAAACTCTCAGCCACGGCCTATGAAATTCTCAGCCGCGGCCTTGAAGCTTTCAGCCACGGTGTGGTGGTGGCCCGTGTTGTTGGCACCTGTAGCGCTGCCATACGCAAGAGCATGCCTAACTTTAACCTTGAGCAAAATACCAATTTGCAGCCCTCTAGCCTCAGCAGTTTTTAAGATCTGAAGACGGACAGAAAAAGTGCGGACGGACTGACAAATGGCCATCTCACAGTTTTCTTTTAAAGAAAACTAAAAGTAACCTGGTTCTCTGAACTACCATGTCAACTGGCATTGGCATTTTGCATGTTGTGTAAAATTGGTAACCTTCGTAATTCTGAAATGGCAAATATTTAAGTTGAAATTAAATGTAAATGTATAAATATTCGTCTTGAGACAAATATTTTTGCATAAACTTTCCAAAAATGTTGTATTAAATAAAGAAAAACAACCGAAAACAGAAATATTTAACAAGGCTCGTGTTACAAAATATCATGAGAAAAACTATAACTTCATGCTGAGGGCAATAATGAATAGAGAACATCTTAGCATTGTTGAAGAAGTTTTGAAATCTCCAAACGAACATTTTCATGGGTATTTGCAGCATTCCAGTGATCAACATTTATCTTTTCCGGCAGCGTTAATGCTTTTAGCACTTAGAATATTCACAGTACTGGAAACATCGGTAGATGAAAATCACCCAACCCAGAAATCATTCTGTGGGCTTTCGTGGGAGAGAGAGAGAATCTTTTAGCATGGGATTATGAAAAATTGCGAGAATAAAGATGGCACTTTTGAACTTTGGTTACTATATCCCTCCTGGCCCTCGTAGGTCGAGTAAGTTTGTTAGTTTCCTTGAAACTAACAAACTTACTAAAGGTTAAAGCAGGGAATAGAATGAGAACAGGAATATGACAGAAAACAATAAAGGTAATAGGAACAACATAAATATAACCCATGCTGAGTGTGGAAAAAATATGCCTAGCAATACTTAAACGAGAATGTTACCACTGTCTTACTGTTGTTTGAATTTGGGTTGCTGTGAGGTGGAGGAAATAGACATGAGAAGGAAATTTTTGGGATAAAACAATATAAAAAAATTACTTAGGTAAAAATAAGATAAAAGAGTAATTAAAGAAACAAAATTGTTGAAACCCTCAAGCGACAGATATAAAGTTATAATAAAAAGCATAAAAATAGTAAAAATGTAACAACCTTGTAAGATGGGTAACTTCAAATGTCCGATAAGACACTCATTTAAACACCTATCTACAGTTCTTATTATAATACTACATTTAGATACTTCCTCATCATGCACGGACATAACGAAGCATGTTAGACTTAATCACCTATGGTGTTCACTGAGGTTTGTTAACTTAAATCTAATGTCAGTCATTGCTTGATGAAACACCTAAAGTTAAAATAATGGAGCTTAAAATTATTTTAACTGGTATACAAAAAAACAAAAATTGTCTGATTGATTAAGTGCCATAATAAACTTCTCTTTCCTTCAAGTTTTATTTCTTTGCTGTTCCATGGGTATAATCTTTCGTTGCAATAGAGCTTTTTCAGGTTTGGTTGTTAAAAGCGATAATTTATGTTTTAATACAATATAAAACCAAAAGCAATAACCTGCGCCTTTACTTAGCGTAATATACTGAAGCCAACTAGTCACGCTAACGTAAGAGCTGAGGATGTTATATTCACTTAAAGCCTTGCTTTTTATGAGGCCAAATAAGCTTTCAAGGAATGTCCTATTCATGAAATATTAATTTCAGGTACTATTATTGATACTTTTACAAAGCAACTGTCGATATTTTATTACGGGGCTCAAATCAGGTTGCTGTTTTCAGAATCTTTCATTTCGCTGTATTGCGAAACTGATACATGAATATTCTCTCATTTTCGTGCACGCACGCTCACGCGCGCGCTCAAACGCACACACACACACTTTCTATTTATTTGAATCCGAATGAATATTTAGACTCGGGGGTGTGGGGGAGGGGAAATAAGTTGCAAACGTAGCAGTCAGGGACATAAATTGTTTTTTTCGACAGGTGTTCTAAACGTCAAGTTTCTGAACGGTTCTCGTGTTGTGACAGTTTACGGTATCTGTGTCGTCTCGCTCTCTTCAGAATGATAAAAATTAATTGTTGGAACTTATCAGAATTGCTCATGTGTGTTTACAAATATTTTCATACATCTCTACTGCCTACCTTAAAATTTAAACAATTTACAAATTTCTTTTGATATTAAAGGATCAAGTTTATACATTCCTTGACTGATATTCATATTATGATTGTAACTTTCTTTTATAAAGCTAGATTCAATAATATTCCTTTCCAGTGCATTATTAGAATATACACTATCCTTTTTGCCCCTTCCCAGTTGATAGCATGATTGTTCTCACTAACATGTACAAATATACCACTGATCCCATGTGCATATCTCACACATTTCTTATGCTGTTCAATTCTTTTTTCCAGTGCTTTCCCGGTGTGGCCAATATAAAAGTCGTCGCAAGAATTACACGGAATTTTATATACACACCCTTTAGTATTGTCAGGGGAGTTCTTGATAAGTACACTTTTCATTGTTTTATTGTTTTTAAATGCGTCATTAACACGAAAATTCTTAAGAAGATGAGGGATATCTTTCATATTATTATAAGGCAGAACAAGCAAAATTTTTATGTTGTAAGGTTCTTTTTGGTTTTGATACATAGTCTTTTTTGCCGCTTCAAATGCACTGTTTAATACATTATCAGGATATCTCAATTTCTTGCCTGCATTCCTATCTTATCTATTTCATCATCAATATATTCAGGGCTACATACCCGTAATGCTCTTAAAAACATAGATGAAAACTCTGACTTTTTAACCTTATTCCTTTGTTCAGAATAGAAATGCACATAGGAAGAAATATTAGTGGGTTTTCTATACACGCTATATTTAAACCCATTACTATTTCTTCGTAAGAGGACATCCAAAAACGGTAAGCACCCATCATTTTCCATTTCCATAGTGAATTTAATTGATGGTATTAATTGATTTAACTGGCAAAAAAGTTATTTACATCTTGGTTCCCTGACCATACACAAATTATGTCGTCAACATACCTAAACCATGTTACATTACGTGGGATTATGTTGTTTAATATTTTCTTTTCAAAAAATTCCATATATAAGTTACTTAACACTCGGGATAGAGGGATTCCCATTGCCATTACCAAAATTTTGTGAGTAAAATTTACCATTAAATTCAAATTTACAATCTTTAACACATAATTTAATCAGTTCAATTAAAGTACTTTCAGAAAATGGGATATCCAGTATTTTAATTGAACTGATTAAATTAACTGATGCCATGCGGCCTATATAAAAAACGTGGCAAAGATTGACCTTTGCTCCACCTATGTTTGACGCGATACGTGATCTCCGAAGGTTATTTATAGACGATGCAATGGGAATCGAGAAAGAGAAGCGCGCAGAACACCACCTAGAACAAATTGCCTTAACCTTGCCTGACCCTCGAACTTTCCACGTGTTCGACCCCGAGGTGCGAACCAATATACCTTTGTACTGGTATTTCCCCTTAATTCCTTCCTCCATCGCCAGCGCCCTATCGAAAGAGGACACCGTCATCTTGACGAAGGTAATGTACCGGAATAAGGTTTCTTAGTCAGTCACGATTCCTGTTATTTCTCTGTCTGGTTTTTCATTTATTTCCCACTGTGCGATCACCTTCAGTAATTTGTGTTGGAGTATTCAGTGTTAACGTAATTATGCATTTAGTGGTGAATTGAGTTATTTGGCACCACCTGTGAAATCACTCAGTCCCCTTTGAGCGTCTTACTATTCTTGCAAGTAACTGTCTTGCATATATTGCAGATAGGCCTCGACTGTGGAATCCCTCGATCTATCCATGTTCAGTCCCCCTTCTACCCACACTGCGATGTTTTTTTTTTCGCATAATAAGTAAATCAGACGATTTTAATGGCCATTATTAGAACATGGGTGTTTAAACTACGTTAGCGGTTAGCGACTGAAATGCTGAGAAGAACTATATGAACCGAAAATTTCAAAAGAAAAAAAGCTTCATGGCGAAATGAGGCCATGAATATCATGAACAACGGCCCCAGGAATAACCAGTAGAAAAAGTTAAGTATATCTTAGTTTAAACCAGACCATTGAGCTGATTAACAGCTCTCCTAGGGCTGGCCAGAAGGATTAGATTTATTTTTACGTGGCTAAGAACCAATTGGTTACCTAGCAACGGGACCTACAGCTTATTGTGGAATCCGAACCACATTATAGCGAGAAATGAATTTCTATCACCAGAAACAAATTCCTCTTGTTCTTCACTGGCCGGTCGGAGATTCGAACTAGCGACAAACAGAGTGGTAGCTGAGAACGGAAACCGCTCACCCAGCGAGGAACTAATAACCAGTAGATGATTTGAGTATTCTTCTTGTGTTATTTCCCTTCCACTTTCAGCATACCATATTTAGTCTTCTAACTTGTGATTATTGTGGTTTTGAACATCATTCTTTGCTCAAACAGTTCAACGGAATCTAATTTTAGTATTTCGCTTCAAGAGGAAAGCTGTTCCAAGGACAAGGAACGAAATATGCTTCCTATAGACAGCATTTTCCGAAGCTATTCAATTTACTGGAGGCGGTTCTTAGAACGGAAGAATAATTATCCACTCCTCTAATTTGAACGTAGATTATTACATCATTAATCGAATTACAAAAGTCTAAAATATTAACTGGTTATCACTAAACTCGGCTTATATGTAAAAATGCAATTCTTATCAGCTTTGACGTAGGTTGTATTCACTAAAAAACCTATACCTGAGTTTTTTCTCTGGTAAAGAGTAATAGTGCAAATTATCGTTTTTCTGGTTGCCGTCTTTGTAGTGCTAATGCAAAATTTTCATAGATATTTTTGAGATTGCTATAAAATCCAACAAATTAGCGTTTTTGATTTTCTGTTGGATGTTTCCCTTTGCTGAGGCTTAGAAGTTTTTTTATGGATTTTGAAATGAACGCCGACATTACTTCCGGAAATTTGGAACCTCCCCTTAATTTGATTCACGCATGCACATGATATTTTTTCATGGTATATCTGCGAAAACCTTGTTATGGTTCAGGGTTATATTCGAATCAGTTTGAAACGTTTATTATATTACAAAAATAAAAATGTTGAAATCTAATTTTGTTTCATTAATCTTGCATATACACCACAATCCCACAATCCCACAGAGTAGACATTATGTAACCTTGGTCAACTTGGATCTGTCCTCGAATAAACAGATTACGTAAATGAAATCATGTTAACATTCCTTCAAACATAAATAGAAATTTAAAAGGTTTTATTGACATCTTAATAACCAAATATTTCTTCATGCTAAACTTTTATATGAAATTAACTTCTTTTAGATAAAGGTCTTCGAACACCACAGAAAATCAAGATTT
>JANJGK010000016.1:6298743-6313743 GCA_039081455.1 Macrobrachium rosenbergii
AGAGAGAGAGAGAGAGAGAGAGAGAGAGAGAGAGAGAGAGAGAGTTTTCTCTTATTAGATTCATGAGCTCTGTGAGGATCATCTCAATAAAATCAGTCACACCCGTTTTAATTTAGTCCAACAAGAAAGATTACTGCCTTTCGTTGGGAAGTGTGGCTTTGTCATTTGTTTTATTTTACCTTCGGGCGTCTCTCGTAAATCTCCATGGTTTCATTTTAGTTTTTCAAGTATAACAAACTGACCACAAAACATAAGGGTGAGAGGAGCTCAATTCAGCCGAAAAACTTGAGTGGAACTGCTATGCCTCAGAAAAAAGAATTGGTCAGCAACACTTGCGTACGTGGGTGAACGTCTTGACGAAAGAGGGGGCCGTGGATGGTCGATCGGAAATAAATTGATGGATTACTTTTGTGGGGTAAAAGACAGTTATGAGTTTAGGGAAGCGAGGTGAAATTCCATTTGTAAGATATTGGACGCAAGAGGGGGGCCATGTGATTTATTCCCAGAAAACCACAGCAAAGTTTCTCTGATTCCGTTGCTAAAATTCTCTTCAGTAGAAAAATGTTACAGAAAGTTTTTCGCTGTTGTCCACCCAGTCAATTCCTGAAACTGGAACGTTATTTTGCACATCGTTCAGCCATTTGATCGAACTGAATATTGGGTGGAATATCATAAAGTGAGACATTTCAGGAGGAAATATAGTATAACTGGTAAAGGATGTTGGCCCATGCACATTAATCAGTTACTGTTGAATTTTCAAGCATCTCCTTTTGGGATCAGAGTAAATAAGAACAAAAAAAGTGATACACAAATTCGCGCTTAGTGAATATTCAGTAATGATGTTCAAAAAGGAGGAGGTTCAACCACAACAAGTGGGAGACTGTCTTGTCAATTACCTTGCTGAATTTTCAGTGAATGCGACAAATCTTATGTAAATAACTTCTGTTAAGAAGGGGAGAAAACAATAAATTACATTCACTTTACGAAGGAACCGGATAACGTGCCGTTTTTTACCTAATAATTCAAAGCAGCGTTAACACATACCAAGCAATCTGCTTATATTGAAAAACTACAACTTTTAAGAAACTATGGATAAGCAACCTGCAGATATTGTTAAACTGTTTTAATATTGTCAGTTAATGGCTTTAACAGAAACTCTTCCCTCTATATATCTTTCTCAGATCAGAATACAGTTTATCATTAGTCAATTGCATAACCATCAATTATTTTAAGAATTCTAAAAAAATGATAAATGGAAATGGTCATGTGGTGTCCTGAGCATAATAAATAAGTTTCTCCGGCTCAGTTCGGCTTTAAAAACATAAGCTGTAATGTGATGCGTTACTGTTCATGGAATGTGAAGTGATTGCTTTAAATTACTAGTGTGACAATGTGCTTTCTGTGGAAAAAGAAATACGACACCATGTTAATACATTACATTTTGAAAAATCTTCATAACTGCGAGTTATGAGAAAAATGATCACCTGTCATAGAAACCATTTTCAAAAGTGGGATATTTCGCTTACAGATGGGATCAGTACCGTCAAATGTGAGACGTCAAAGGGAGGGAGCTCCACCCAGCTGTTTCTTGATTGTTACCCTATTTGAATTATGGGTTTCCAAGCTTTGCTGAGATCACTTCAGATGATTTGGGTAACTTATATTTGATTTTACTGTGAATGTCTCCCTTTCTTTGCTTCATGTTTGATAATGAGATCATTTTTTGTGCATAAAACGCATTTGAGATTGAAGGTTATGAAACTTTTCTTTTCTTTTTGCAAAGAAGTCGTTTTATTTTTGGTTTTTGTGGTATATTCGAAATTGGAACTGGACAGGAATTGGTGACTCTCTCTCTCTCTCTCTCTCTCTCTCTCTCTCTCTCTCTCTCTCTCTCTCTCTCTCTCTCTCTCTCTCTCTCTCTCAAAAAGGGAAAATAAAAGTTGTTTGATTGTTCAGAAAGAATTCCTGCTGTAACATTCCACCGTAGGAGGTTAGTGCCATCGGTGGAACTCACGTGGTGCTCTGCAGGCATTACTAAAAGGTGTTTGCAACGTCCCTTCGTCATCCCTAGCTGCGCCCAAGTTTTAGCCCTTCGCTGTACCTCCATTCCCGCTCCCCCTTTTAGTTTTCTATAAAAGAAAACTATTGAGAAGGCTATTTCTCTGTCCGTCGGCACCTATTCTGTCCGCCCTTAGATCCTAAAACTACTGAGGCCAGAGGGCTGCAAGTTGGTATGTGATCATCCACCCTCCAATCATCAAACATATCAAATTGCAGCCCTCTAGCCTCAGTAGTTTTTATTTTATTTAAGGTTAAAGTTAGCCATGACCGTGCGTCTGGCATCTCTATAGGTGCCAACAACAGGTCACCACCGGGCCGTGGCTGAAAGTTTCATGGGCCGTGGCTTAGAATGTCATACAGCAATATGCGCTGCACAGAAAACTCGATTGCGCCGAAGAAACTTCGGCGCACTTTTTACTTGTTTCATCTTATAATTACTTATTACTACAATAATGACATTTTCTCCCAGTTTCTCCTTTAGAACCTTCTGCTTATCCCAATTGCTTTTAGGCCTCTTATATTATAACTCAGCCGCTTCAACTCCCTCTTTTCTCTCTTAAGTTCTGAATAGCTAACAGTCTCCAAGAGATGGCCTTCACAGCTTAAATTCCTGAATAGAATCCTGATGTAACATAGCAAGATCTAATAACTGATTAAACTGGCCTTCTTAGGCAGCTAACCACAGTCCTGAGCGTAATGACACAAAAAGAACTTTGGATTTCTCGTAATGATGACCTTTGCAAATCATAAGTCAAGAATTCATCAATTCCACATTTATATGGAAGGGTCAAAGACGGTGATTTTTTTTTTTTTTTTATTGTTTTCATCGTTTAAGCAGAAATATTTTCATTAATTTCTGCAGAATTAATTATTATCTCTTTTACTTTATCTATTTTATTTCAGTTTTCTTTATTTTAGTGTTGTCTTAATCAGTTACCTTGCTCATGTTATGTATCATGTTATTACTTTTCTAAATACATTCCTCGATTCAGTATAAGCCTGATGTTGGATCTGCCATTATAAGTTCAAGCTGTTCGTTTTTACGTCTGAATAACTTTTTATTATTTAAAAGCCTTCTATCCTCCGATGTGACAATACGTCAGAAATTCTTTTCTGAAACGGAATCTATTGCTGTATCAGATATTTCTAACTGTTCCTGCCATAATCAGTGGCGTAACTAGCGTTAGTGGGTCCCGGGGCGGACTGAAAGTGCTGCCCCATTCCCGTGCTAAAAAGTACTCAAGTGTTGAAAATTAAATGCACATTTTAAGCGTTAACATGTCAATCAGAGTCGTTAAATCGCTGTTCAGTGTTCCGATCAGACGAAATATGCTAGAAAATCAAGAATTGTGCCAGACCAGACTGCTCAAAAGATGCCAGTATCCGCATCCCCGGACAATACAGCCCGGGCCGGACCATCCCCCGCCCCCCATTAGTTACGCCACTGGCCATAATTATCAAGAACTGTACAGCTCATTTACATTCCTTTCCTTACATTTTAAACTGTGAGGCTCAGACACATTGCAATTGAATTTATTTATTGTTTGATATATTTTAGTATCTTTAGTTTTGTTCAACAAATCTTGCAAATTTAAAGACATCTATTTGAATACGTTGCTTATGGGAAACAATGTAGATGCAAGCTGGGCTTTCAGATGACAAGAGTAAGACAGGACGAAGATATTGCGATTGGCGTATAGTCTCAGAAATGAAGGATAAAGCTTGAAAGTTATATTAATCTTCGTTTGAAGTAAAATATCAAGAAAATGCAGTGAATATGTGGAACAATACTTAGGGCATGTGACACATAAATGAAGAATTAACAAGTATAAGAATATTGTACACTAATTCATATATACTCTATCTCTCTCTCTCTCTATTTTGAAGGACAGTTTTTTATACTGGATCAGCTGTAGCCATTACATGTAAAGTTTAGTAATGTCTAAGATTTTAGTATTGGTGATGTAAAGTTTATTACTATCAAATATTTCAAAAAATCACCGGCTTATTAATGAAGTTTGTAAAGTAGATCATTATTGTGGAAAGACGACTGAAATAAAATGGAAATTTAAAAACTAAAAAGCTTCATTTCCCTTCGGTTGAGAACTGTTTCTCTTATTATATTCCAATGTTGAAATGGTTTTGTATCCAACGTCCTCTGAACGAACTACAAGAATTCACTATTGAAAACACTCAAAATATAATTGTGTACTCTAAATATTGTTAAGTATTAGTGTATTTTTCCCAACAGTTTCCTAGAGAGCTTATCGGTGATCTAATAAGAGAACTTTCTTCTTTCCTTGTCCCGTTGCTTTGTAGAAGTATAGTGCGTGAATTATAGTGTTAAAGACATCTATTCTTGTACTATTTATTTGTTTGTTCCTTATTTATTCTTCTTTTCTTAAAAGTGCGCTGAATATAACTCAAGCGTTAAGAATATGACTAAAGGGGAAAAAGACTTCGTTAAAAACAAGTTTTCTGTTCCAAAGAATTCCACTGTATGAATTAATAATAGTGGAATTCATGCTGTCTTTTCTCCCATTATTTTAAGGATTTAAATTATCCTCCGCTTCGTTAAGAAACTCACATAAATCAGCTTACTAAATCTGGCCTTGAAGAATGATCACCTCCATTCATTTTGAGCTGAATTATTCCACTCGCCTCATCTACATCCTTCTCTGCAAAATGCCGTTCTCTCGTGCTACGTTTCCCTTTCTGATGGAACTATGTTAGACGTCACTGTATTAGGCAATTATTCTGGATTCGTTTTTGTTTTAGAATATCAATAATTATATAAAATGGGCGAAAAGTCATTTAGAAAAGTGTAAAATTCCACAGGCTTGTAAAGATAGTTTCCACGCGGGAAATAAAAAAAAAAAAACAAATGAATAATGAAAAATTAATAGTGAAAACAAAAACGAAGGCAATGGCTCCCGCCTTAAAAGGCGTTGCATCCTCTCTCATATTTGAATATCTGAATGATAATATAGTCACTATGTATTCTCTACAAATTATATTTATTGTGGTTATTGCACTGCTTACTAGAGAGAGAGAGAGAGAGAGAGAGAGAGAGAGAGAGAGAGAGAGAGAGAGAGAGAGAGAGAGAGAGAGAGACAGTTTTATCTATTGGCCTTGAGCAAGCACGATGCACAAATCCTTTTCCGCTGTCAAAGGTTTCAGTTTATGAAATGGCAGGTTCAATAAGCGTCAAAGTCTTCTCTTTGAAATTCGAATTCTTTGGCCGTTCCATTTCTGCTTTGATATCTGCAGCATTCTCTTTCCAGAGTTGTCTCTGTTGATATTCCTCTTTCACTTCTTTTTTCCTAATTCTGTTTTTTGTATCTGGTTTAGTGACTGCATCAGCCATAACAAAAAGGTAAAAAATGCGCCGGCTTCTTCGGCCCAATCAAGTTTTCTGTACAACGTATAATGATGTATGAAACTTTCAGCCACGGCCGCAGCCCGTGAAACTCAGCGACGGTCCGATGGTGGCCTGTGTTGTTGGGACCAATAACGGTGCCAGAAGTACGATTATGGCTAACTTTAACCTTACATAAAATAAAATAAAAAAAACTACTGAGGCTAGAGGGTTGCAATTTGATATGTTTGATGATTGGACGGTGGATGATCAACTTACCAATTTGCATCCCTTTAAAGCCTCAATAGTTTTTAAGATCTGAGGACGGACAGAAAAAGTGCGGACAGAAAAGTGCGGACGGGTGGACAAATTTCACAGAAAACGAAAAATGAATTTTTCGGTAAAAAGGAGTGAACTGCAGATGTAATTAAAAACTCATTGTCGAGATGAATGAAAGGGAAGCCATTTTAAGGACGGCCGTCAAACAGGAGCAGGGAAGGACGCAAAACGAAAAATAGTTACGTTCTCTACTGAAGGCAGGTCTTATCAGCAGGAAGACACGAAAAATAAGACTAGTAAATTGGTGCTCAAATCATCAATATAAAGGTTGTCATTTTCGTTGTTTCTAAAGAATATGCAGTCATGAATGATACAAGTAACGTTTGTTTGTTCCTAATCTTCTACCCTGCTTCCCCCTTACTTGTTACCGTTGTACATCCATTTTCTTCACAAACCAGCCGTTATTACTTACTCTTATTGTCATTTGTATCCCATTCGATCTCCTCTTCATAAAATTCCCAGTTTTATATACCAAGGAAATCCCCCAAAACCTCTTTAGCTTTGAAAAAAGTGAACTTCATTACGTCCTTGTAGTTTCCCAGTAACTGTAATGCTAATCCCTAGCTCGGTCAAAATGGCAAAGGTATTTTTAATTCCAATATTACACAGAATTAGATATCCAAATACGGTTAGTACTGCCAGTGCACCTCACGTGGTATATTGTAGGCACTACAGGACGTGAACGGTGATGTGTTGCAAAGCAGGTTGCGGGCCCGTATTTGGTAAATTGGCATACAAGGTACTAATGCAAGTTATCCATTAAAAGTGACTGTATGAAAGAAAGATTATATTCAGTCATTGACTAAATGCTGATTTCTATTGCCATGTAAAAGAAAACCACCATTTGAGCGATAGTTTCAAAGCGACGAAGATCATAAGAAGTTCTTCAGACCGTGACAGAAGATAATACTTTCTTCTAAGGTAGAAGGAAGTCATTCTTTCTTTAAAGGTAGAAGAAACGAGCTGCATGATGTGGCATTATTCCTTCATCCATTAACACATATAAACTTTATGACAGATAATTTAATTTCTGATAGCAATACATTTGAAAAGTTCTTTTCAAAATTACGAACTTGATATCGAAGGTAACACCAATTTTTGTCCAATCTGCAGGAAATCAAATGGTCTATATTGAAGAGAAAGACGACCTGTGTTTCTGTTTTGCAGGTGCTATTCCGGTCACTGTCTTCTTTCCTTGAGAGACTCCATATCTGTTGACTCTGTTGATTGTATCAGATCTAATGTTTGAGTCTTTTTATGTTGCTATAGTTAACAGTCACTAAACAGTGAATGTTAATGACAATGTTATCCTTTCTCCTTTCAGTCTTTATAATAACTGTTTAACTTTAACTAATTTCTGCGACTTTTGTAACTTACCCAAGCGTCCCTCTTACAAGAGGAATGGATATAGGCACCCTTATCTTCCATATTCATTACATTTCAGGAATCGTTTCTTTTCAGGCCTTAGGAAATTCACTACCGGCTTTTCTGTACTCTTACATCTAATTATTATATCATAAAAGATTTATCATTGCTCTTTTATGTAGCTTCCGATGAAATCCCATTATGAAGAATTGTAAGCCTTGCCTTATACTCCTGTGTCCTCTGCTAATAAGAGGAGAATGGGGACTAATAACGACCCCAGTCATATTTTTTCTCTGTCTTTTCTCTTTCTGTTCAAAGTTTACTCCTTGTCTAAAATCTTAGTGCAACTATAATCTGCGTACAGACATGTGTAAAAGTTCGTGTAGAACGAATGTGTGGCGAACATTATTGTGGAATCTTGCAGATAGTTTAAAGGCTACTCGCTGTCATTTTGAATCCGTGATTTAGATTATTGCTTCACGCAAGAAAAACTTAAGGCATACATACATACATACATACATACATACATACATACATACATACATACATACATACATACATACATACATGAAGGTTGTACTTCCTTTTCAAAATCCGTAGTAATAAAGTAATGGTGTGGTCTGGAGGATCAGAATATCATAAAAGGTTGAAAACTAACAGTAGAACTTCCCAAAAAAAGCAGCGAGACGATGGATGCTGCCCAGAAAAGTCATTTATCAACGGAGAGACACAAACACACACAGTTAAAAAGAAGAAGGAAATAACGACTCCATTAATATGCTGGAATTACGTTATCCTCGGCGTTTATTTTTCACGGCAGCTCCAACGCTTCCTTTTACAGTTTTACGAAGAGAAATTTCATGCATGCAATGGCTTGAGATATTAGCCTGGAGATAAGAAAATATACCTTTGATAACGTATTCTGTAAGTCATTAACAGAGTTCATCTTATTGAACTTTCGAAATAGAAGTCGTTCAAGATTCAGTAATGGTTTGGAATAAATTTGGAACAAATATTCATTAGTGTTCTTCTTCTGTAGGAAAGGACGATTTAAATAACGGTGAATTTAACAAGTGAACGTAAAGTTGATATATATATATATATATATATATATATATATATATATATATATATATATATATATATATATATATATATATATATATATATATATATATGCAAGTTTCGTTGAATTCTAAGGCTTTTTGATTGTTGATCAACGTCTTATTAGTTTGACAATATTTTCTAAATCTTCTCCTTTCTTCCAAATTCAGCTGATGGACAAAAAAAAAACAAAGATTAACTCTGTTCCATTTACTAAAAACAACACCACAGCTGTTCCGTCACTCGTCATGACCTCTTCAAAGCGTATAATCTGGACATGTTATTGTTTCAGATTTAGCTGGCCTTGTGCCAGCACGGGCTCTTGCTCCTAGAGCAGCCTGTAGCTTTTATGTTGGTGAGTCTGTGAGATGGTTAGGTTACGTGAGAACTTTATTATGATGCATGAAAGTGATTTTGGTGGGGGTGATTTTGAAATGAAAAGATTAACAGGCAAGGTTACAACCTCTTTGAATCCTAAGGTACCCATCAGATATGGACAAAAGTTTGATAGCAGTGAGTGTTGGCTAGTGGGAGAGGCCAACAGATGGGAAAAAAAGAAGACTTTGAGTAGGTACAGGTAGCTAGTATGCTAGCTCATGATGGTCTAAAGCCATATTCCTTGTCCGGTAATAATCTGGACATAGCGTCCTGTTGTATTGTTACAGTGTGCGGACGGATATGTAGCGCCCAAAACAATAATAATGCAATAAATCATTACAGTAACAATAAGTACAGAATAAACAATTTTAATTTATTTAGTTATAAAAGTACAATACATTAAAAATTTATAATATAAACATAATTTACTGAAGAAAATAATAATGAAAACAAAAACCAAGTGTTCTGGCGAAAACCAAACAAAATAAAAATAGATATGTAGATTACAGGAACAGGAGGAGTGGATCCATCCACCCGCACTACATGGACCATCACAACCGCAAACCTACGACAGGAGAGCTAGTGGAGAATACATATATCATTTACATTGAAGATAACTGCCATAGATTAATCATAGCAGAATCCGTTTGCATTTTATTGCAAAAACCTTTATTGAACAGACAATTAGAAGCAGAAAGACCACTCTGATCTAGCAGACGCCCTACTGCATACAACGCTAACATAAGAAACAGCTATAACAACAGCAACAACGCGTTTTAAATCACGAGCTTTCTTTCCCCCGACTTTCCACTCCTCCTATCCCCGTAATCCGCATACCTACATCTCTATTTCTGATTTGTTTGTTGCCACCAGAACACGTGGTTTTTGTTCTCATTAGTATTTTTCACGTACTAAATTATGTTTATGTTATAAATTTTATTCTATTGTACCTTTATAACTGTAAATAGATTAAAATTGTTTATTCTGTACTTATTATTACCGTAATGATTTACTGTATTATTATTGTTTTGGACGCTACATATCCGTCCACACACTGTAACAAAACAACAGAGCAGTATGTCCAGACTATACACTTTGAAGAAGTCACGACGACTGACGGAACAGCTGTGGTGTTGTGTTTTTAATAAATGGAACAAAGCGTTAATCTTTGATTTTTGTCCATCCATACATTATATATATATATATATATATATATATATATATATATATATATATATATATATATATATATATATATATATATATATATATATATATATATATATATATATATATATATATATATATATATATATATATATATATATATATATATATATATATATATATATATATATATATATATATATATATATATATATATGTATATATATATATATGTATATATATATGTATATATATATATATATATATATATATATATATATATATATATATATATATATATATATATATATATATATATATATATATATATGTATATGTATATATATATATATATATATATATATATATATATATATATGTATATGTATATATATATATATGTATATGTATATATATATATATATATATATATATATATATATATATATATATATATATATATATATATATATATATATATATATATATATATATATATATATATATATATATATATATATATATATATATATATATATATATATATATATATATATATATATATATATATATATATATATATATATATATATATATATATTCATGATGTTGCCTTGTAATTCGTATATCCTCCTATAATTTTGACATATTTACTTTTTTCAAGTGTTATGTTTAATGATAATGGTTGTCAAAGTGTCATATTTAGTTTGGCATCAGATCTCAAAAGAACTTGATTAAGTAACTTGATAGCGTAATTTAGAATTGTTAATACAGTTTTAATAGTAACGTAATTTAGAACGAATATCTTTCTTGGTAAAAGCGTATTATGTGAACACGTGTGTGTGTCCACCAGGGCTTGTTTCATTTCAATTGTCATCAGTTGAGATAAGAGGGAACGCTTTGTTTTGGATTAGCGATGACAGGTTTGCAAAACAAACGCCGATTCGTCCCATACAGGCTCAAGACGAGTGATTTCACGTTGTTACATGCGTTGTTCGAGTCACGTATGCCACTTGGAGAGAAAGAATACGTGTCCTGATCAATTACGTCATGTTTTGTAAGATGCGTTCAAAACGTTTTGCTGGGATGACGTAACTTTCTTCTAGAAGCTTCTCCATTGTATCTCGCACCCAAAATGCTTTAGTGACGTCACCTCCCTGCTTCTAGAACTTCCCTTTTGTATCTCGTACCCAAAATGCTTTAATGACATCATGTAATTGTTTCACGTATTACTGGAATCGTAAAATTTGTTTGATTCTGATTTCTGAGACCAGTCGATTTGGTTCCATCTCTCTCTCTCTCTCTCATTCCTAATTAGGAAGAGATTACTTTTAACGTAATTTTTTGTGGTCACTTTTAACATTAACTTTTGAGATCTGAATTTAGCAAAGTTATTTAGTTCGTAACGGTGCCTGGTAAAAAAGTGTGTATTGTGTAACGCAGCTGCAGCGAGTGATTTACAGAGGTTTTCACAAGTTGTGTAAGGTAACGTGAAATTTTACTTATTAATACCATGGTATGATAAGTTAGGAAGTTGTGGTATGATAAGTTAGGAAATTTTGAACAAGTGAAATCATTAATGATAAATCTTATGTGTATTTTTGTGTGTTTTTCTATTTACAATTTCTTTATATTTTCACATTTTTTATGTTTGTGATGTAACATTTATTTACATAGCATTGTAATTATTTCTTGGTAATTTAACATTGCATACTTAATTTAACATTGCAGACTTAATTTAACATTGCATACTTAATTTAACATTGCATACTTGATTTCATTTATTGAGATTTTCTTTTTAAGTCTTGAGTAATTCTTGATAGTTTAAATTTTGCTTGATTAATTTAAATTCCTGATAAAGTTTTTGTGAATTAGTTTTGTTTCATAATTTAATTCAAGAATTAATTGAGTGTTGTGTTATTTTCGAATAATAATAAATTTTTCAGATTGTGAATTCTAATTAATTGTGAATTCTAGTTATACACTTTGAATTTGAAAATAAATTTTTGTATTTAACATTTTTAGAAAACAGTGTTTCATTTATTGATCACCAGTGAATAGGATTGATTGTGTGTGCATAAGGCAAAGTGATAAACATGTTTTGTTCTTTTAGTTTTGCTAAAGTGAATTAAGACCAGGGCAACAGTTAGAGTTTTTTGATGGAGTGATGCCCTTCTACTCTAGAATATTTCTAGTTTAATTTTTGATACCTCACACATATTCTGATAGACTTAGTTTGATTTTTCAAGTGATTGATAAATAAGTTTTTTCTTAAGGGATCACTGTTACCTTTAGAGTATTCAGTCGTAACAATTAATGTTATGAGAGTTCAGGTATCTGGCTGAAGTGAGGTATATTTTTGAATCTTGAGATTAGTTGTGTAATAACCAGGTACTTGATACGTATCGTGACTATATATATATATATATATATATATATATATATATATATATATATATATATATATATATATATATATATATATATATATATATATATATATATATATATATATATATATATATATATATATATATATATATATATATATATATATATATATATATATATATATATATATATATATATATATATATATATATATATATATATATATATATATATATATATATATATATATATATATATATATATATATAATATATATATATATATATATATATATATATATATATATATATATATATATATATATATATATATATATATATATATATATGTGTGTGTGTGTGTGTGTGTGTATATATATATAATCACAACAGGAGCCACTGCTCAAATCCACATCGACGGGGTAACGAGGGAAAGCACAGAGCATTTTCATGATTTATTGTGCCGACGTTTCACAAACCATCTCGGTTGCATTTTCAAGGCTGCAAATATTTGAACACCATATTACTCGTAATAACTCTTAGGATATTTCGACAAAACATAGATTTACTACATTGACATTCTCAGTAAAAGTAAAATATAGCAGAATAGTGAAATTTAAAAAACAAATCAGAATACAAAGATATAAAAAACACAAGAACGTAAACTTAAAAAGCTTAAAAAACTTAAAAAATGTAAAAAAGACGTAAAATAATCTTGACATCACTGGTTACATCAATATATTTAAAGTGAGACAAAATAAAATTAGTAAAAAACCAGCAAAAAAAAAAAAAACGAAAAAATTGAAGGTCAAAATAAAATTAATACTGCCAAAAGAAGAAACATAAAAGTGCAAAAACACTACGGAGTAAAACACCCACCCAGCGGGCAGTATCAAAGAGAAACTAAACAGAAGAACCTTCAGAGACCGAGAAACGAAAGACGAAGTGCAACGGGCCATTACGTAATGTACAATTGGATGGAGGAATTCTGCGAGTTTAACGACGGAACTAGCTTTTTTATCATTATGGACTCTAAGACATGAAGTTCGTTTTCATTTTGTACGTGTCCTATGATTTGGAAATCTTTGGCCTCTATGTGTGTTTTACAGATCTTTGAGTGATTTCGAATCTTCAGGACTGCACCAAAATACACTTCGAAGACTGGAACCTTAAGATTCTGGTCTTTGAAATCCATTCCAGTGCAGTCTTTGAAGCTTCCAATCTTCGAAACGCATTTCAGTTCAGTTCTTGAGGATTCCAGTCTTTGAAGTGCATTCCAATTGCAGTTCTCGAGGATTCCAGTCTTCAAAATACATTCCAGCGCAGTTCTTGAGGATTCCAGTCTTCAAAATGCATTCCAGTGCAATTCTCGAGGATTCCAGTCTTCGAAATGCATTCCTGTGCAGTTCTTGAGAATTCCAGACTTAAAAATGCATTTCAATGCAGTTCTCCAGGATTCCAGTCTTCAAAATGCATTCCAGTGCAGTTCTTGAAGATTCCAGTCTTCGAAATGCATTCCAGTGCAGTCCTGAAGATTCCAGTATTGGAAATGCATTCCAGTGCAGTTCTGAATATTCCAGTCTTTGAAATGAATTTCAGTGCAGTTCTTGAGGATTCCAGTCTTCAAAATGCATTCCAGTGCAATTCTCGAGGATTCCAGTCTTCGAAATGCATTCCAGTGCAGTTCTTGAAGATTCCAGTCTTCGAAATGCATTTCAGTGCAGTCTTGAAGATTCCCATTCTTCAAAATACATTTCAGTGCAGTCTTGAAGATTCCCATTCTTCAAAATGCATTTCAGTGCAATCTTGAAGATTCCCATTCTTCGAAATGCATTCCAGTGCAGTCCTGAAGATTCTAGCCTTTGAAATGCATTTCAGTGCAGTCTTGAAGATTCCCATTTTCGAAATGCATTCCAGTGCAATTCTTGAAGATTCAAATTCTTTGAAATGCATTCCAGTGCAGTTCTTGAAGATTCCAGTCTTCGAAATGCATTCCAGTACAGTCCTGAAGACTCCAGACTTTGAAATGCATTCCAGTGCACTTCTTGAAGATTCCAGTCTTCGAAATGCATTTCAGTGCAGTCTTGAAGATTCCCATTCTTCAAAATGCATTTCAGTGCAGTCTTGAAGATTTCCATTTTTCGAAATGCATTCCAGTGCAGTTCTTGAAGATTCCAGTCTTTGAAATGCATTTCAGTGCAGTCTTGAAGATTCCCATTCTTCAAAATGCATTCCAGTACAATTCTTAAAGATTCAAATTCTTTGAAATGCATTCCAGTGCAGTTCTAGAAGATTCCAGTCTTCGAATTGCATTCCAGTGCAGTCCTGAAGATTGCAGTCTTTGAAATGCATTCCAGCGCACTTCTTGAAGATTCCAGTCTTCGAAATGCATTTCAGTGCAGTCTTGAAGACTCCATTCTTCGAAATGCATCCCTTTGCAGTCTTTGAAGATTCCCATTTTCGAAATGCATTCCAGTGCCATTCTTGAAGATTCCAATTCTTTGAAATGTATTCCAGCGCAGTCCTGAAGATTCCAGACTTTGAAATGCATTCCAGTGCAGTCCTGAATATTCCAGTCTTTGAAATGCATTCCAGTGAAGTTCTTGAAGATTCCCATTCTTCGAAATGCATTTCAGTGCAGTCTTGAAGATTCCCATTCTTTGAAATGCATTCCAGTGCAGTTCTTGCAAGATTCCAGTCTTTCGAAATGCATTTCCAGTGCAGTCTTGAAGATTCCATTCTTCGACATGCATTTCAGTGCAGCTCTTGAAGATTCCCATTCTTTGAAATGCATTCAAGTGCAGTTCTTGAAGATTCCAGTCTTCGAAATGCATTTCC
>JANJGK010000016.1:6318743-6333743 GCA_039081455.1 Macrobrachium rosenbergii
CACACACACACACACACACACACACACACACACACACACATATATATATATATATATATATATATATATATATATATATATATATATATATATATATATATATATATATATATATATATATATATATATATATATATATACATAAATACTTCCAGTTTTTATTGTTTGGTTTATTTTTGTATACTTTTTGTTTAAATGTGCCTGATTATGTTTATTTTTTGTAGCATCTTGATAACATTTAGCTATATTAGATTTTCCTTATCGTTCAATGATTAACCCTTAAAAAACGCAAATTTTGAAAGTTCCAGAAAGATCTTTTAATCTTTTGTAACCCCAAAAAAAGACTTCTGCAATTCTATCAGATACTCTGGATTTATTCAGAATTCGAAATACGGGGTCTCGTCATAAAAAAAAATATATGTATATACTTTTTTAGCTGCAATAACAAAAAATTTTCTTGAAAATGCATTTACAAATCAAGGGAATAACTGAGACATGGACTGATAGTAAGGATCGCCACAGAAAACTTTGCAAGGACACAATTATGCTTCTATAAAAAAGAAAATGTATAAGCTTTCTGTAAAGTATTCAAGTCCTCCACTTAGGTTATTATTCACATCAAAAGACTCCAAATTCAGTCGTGCATCCTGCATATATGCAAAATGACATTCACAAAGGGTCTTGTTACAGTTCTGAAAGCCTTTGTAATAAAGAGTGGCACGAACAAGGCCCTGAATAATATCCAGACCTGAAAACGATGGCAGTGACATTTACCAAATGAGACCAGGTTAGCAAATGATAAAAGGTAATGGGATGCTGCATTTTTCATCTCATGCAGAGAAAGGGAAAAATATGAACCGTAAAGCGCAAAAAGATTGTATGAAACGAGATTAAGAGAAAGAGGAACGAGGAGAAGAAACAGCCATCCACTCGATATGCCGCAGCCATGGCATCGGCATGAGCGATTTTTAAAGCCTTTCCTTATTTATGGCTGCTCTACGGAACTTCTTTCATCAAATATATATAATGTAGTTTTTCGTAGAAGAACAATGAACGCGTGTAATTCATTCGGTTGTTGTTCTACCCAATTGCTCAGTTTAGAAGAACAACTGAAGGAACTACAACCGTTCATAATCGCAAAATTTCTGAATGCAATGACATTTTGTAAATAAACTCTAAATATCGCACAATTTTGTGTAGAGAAGTATTGTGAATAGGAATCATAAATTACTGAACATTTTAAAGTCAGTTCCATATTGAGTAATATAGCAAACACAGTAATAGAATTCAGCTGTAAACATTGACACAGTCATTTTTGTGAAGTATACGTCAACAGTATGCAAACGCTGAAGAATTTTATGTTGATGATAAAACTCATTTCACCACTTTTATCAGTGCGGTACATGGTCCACTGCAATAACACGGGTTAAAATTTTTCAACTGCAAATATGTTTGCATGCTATTAAAACAAAGGTGAATATTCGCCCTTTTTCTTTTCGTTATTGTTCCTCGTGTTGGAGTATTTGTCTGCTTTAGCAGCCATTTCGGTACAGACATCCTCTTTGGCGTGTAAAAAACAACTAAAAAATGCACCGAAATTTCTTCGGTGCAATCGATTTTTCTGTACAGCGTATGTGTGAAACTCTCAGCCACGGCCCATGAAACTCTCAGCAGCGGCCCATGAAATGTTCAGCCACGGCCAGGTGGTGGCCTGTGTTGTTGGCACCTATAGCGGTTCCAGACACGAGATCATGGCTAAACTTAAATAAAATTAAAGAATACTAAGGCTAGAGGACTGCGATTTGAGATGATTGGAGGGTGGATGATCAAGATACCAACTTGCAGCCCTCTGGCCTCAGTAGTTTTTATGATCTGATAGCGGACAGCAAAGTGGAGACGGACAGGCAAATAGCCATCTCACTAGTTTTCTTTTACAGAAAATTTTACAAATGTTGGAAGATATAACAATTTGTGAAACAGAACGACACTACCCACAATAAAGCAAAAGTGGATTGCCTACAAGAATTTAATATTGTCAAATACGTCAGCACGTTAATGCTAGCAAAGCGGAATACAATTCACGAGAGCTGTCATTAAATTTCTTTCGCACGGTGACGACGTTTCCAGGCCATCCATTAGCCAAAAACATTTGCGTCTGGAGTTCTCAGAATAACTTCTTATTCTCTGATTACTGTTATTTTTATATTATTATCGTTCATCTCGTCTCCACACTGAAAGCGTCTTATTCTATCTACCTTTCTGATCTCATAAAATATTCCCGACTAATATGGAGAACCGACGTTTGTTAAAAATTTACCGTGGGATACAACTAAACATATGTTGTTTACGTTATCCAAAAAATCGAGCTCTGGTCAGTAAATAACCCTTCTCTCTCTCTCTCTCTCTCTCTCTCTCTCTCTCTCTCTCTCTCTCTTGAATATCATAACAATTTAAAATGAGATATTTTTATATCCATTCAATTTTCATTCAATTGTCGGGTTAGTGATACTGGTCATGCTCTAATTCACGCTCCATCGCCATTTGGTATACAGTTCAATAATGCTTAAAACTTCAGGAGACAGCAAAATCTGCGTTTTAAGAGCGGCATTACCCAACGTGAGGTGAGAAATTGAATAAACATTAACAAACCCCAAAAGAAGTATGACCCAAATTGCCGGTTTCTTTTCCTTGACCCGGTTATTTCAACCTCAGGTGAAATGAGTGGAACAAAAGCATTCGCTCCCGTCCTTTATTGTAGCAAAGGCATCCTGCAATTTCTCTGAAGGCATTCCATCTCACAATGGCTGTCTTGATTCTTGCTGTGAATTATTCCTTGAATGTAATGGCATGTTCATAAATATGTTCTATACTGCAAATATTCGTTTCATAAATCCTTGGCGACAAGGAGTCCTTACTATATTTCATAATGTAGACATTTTTATTTTATTGGACAATATTTTTATCATGGGTAATAATAACCAAGTTAATAGCATTCTACATAGACCATTAACCTAAAGGTTAAGAGTAAATTACTTTCTGTACATAAATAAATATCTCTTAAATAAATAAAAATATATATTAATAAAGGCGTGCTATGCAATCGAGTGAGGACGATGGAATTAAATTGGAATCCTTAAGGATTAAGGAAGACTTTCAGCTCCTTAACTTCCTATTTCCACAAGGAGATTGTTAACACGAAATGCTTGCAATTTCACTTGTCAGAAGTCCCTTATGAAAATGTAGACGGGAGTAGGACAAAACTTCCAGCTGCCTGAATGAGGGTGACCACATCCCAACAAAGTAGAATTAGTACCTTTGGGGTAGCTGCTTTCCTTCCCGAAGACTATGATCTACTCACAGGACAGGCCCTTAAGTCTTGCATCTGTCATGAGGCAGACCTGGATCTCACTCTAGATCCTCTGCCAGATACCTTAGGCATAGGCAGCTTGTTTGACATGCCAGAGTCTGAGACAGTGTCAGAGTCAGCACCTACCCTGCAGCCATATGAAACAGCTTTCAGCTGGCACAGTATGCATTGGCCTGATGAAAACCCAGAGCCAGAGTTGGAACAACCATATTTCAGCTGGATGAATACACTTTATCTGGACAAAGAGCCAGTGCCAAGACCTGAGCCTGCCGCAGAGCCAAAGCCAGAACCCACTTTAATCTCCCTTCAGGAGATCCAATTCCCTCTCAGCCTCCGTCAGGAGCAGATGATTTTTTCCACCCTGCTCTTGAGATATTACCCGTGTCACTTGAATGCACTGATCAGGGCAGCACTCTGCACATCAAGGGTGTTGAGCCATCCCCTAATTTAACTCCTGTGCCTGAGCCTACCTTAGTGCCAGTGCCAGAGCATGCCCTCGATCTCCCTTCAGGAGCTCTTACAACTCCTAAGTCCTCAGAAGACAAGACTCTGGTGGATGGTTCCCTAAGAGCCAAGTTGGTTGCCCAAATCCAGAATCTGAAACAACAGTTGGCAGAGATAAATGGCATCACCTTACTCCGGTTGTCGCATCAGCTGAAGTGGATGGCACTACTTCAGACCCCATTGTTGGCATTACTGCTGTCGAGGTTATTGCAACACTACTTCAGACCCCATTGTTGGCATTACTGCATTACTCCTGCGCCCCCCCCCCCCAGGAATCGATCCCACCGGTCCCTTCCGAGATATCCCAGCCTAAGGGTGAATTAGAAGAGTCAGAGCCATCAATAAAGCCAGTACTCATATCCACAGTTAATCCTGAGGAAAAATTAAAGGAAATAAAGCTCACTGTTCCCTTGAGGAAATGTAGTCGGCTCCACCCAGTAACTACAATTCCAGAGCTTCCCAGAAGTAGTAACCGGAAGGCTACCCGCATCAAGGGGCTAAGCCTCCAGTGCTACAGCTGGAAGGTCAAGTGCCTAAAACTTGAATAATGACAGAACATATGTGCTCTCCCAGCCCTGGTGCCTTGGCACAGTGCCATCTATATATTACACATAACCTTAGGATCCTATTTCTTGTATTGATTAGAGAACTGAGCTCTCAACGAACTCATTACATAGCTGCAACAGTGCCTCATCTTAATAGAGCAATCTTAGCCCTGATCCAGAAAGGATGTCTAGGTTGTCTCCTACGTTTGGTCAGTATTATTGTCTTGAAAGAATTTATTTTGTATTTCGCTAAATCTTTCTCTAGCCCAATAAGCTGAAGAGCATATAGCCATTATCAGTAATTTTGTTGCATTCTTTGTTACTTTGTGTTACATTTATTATATTTGTGTCTCATGTACCATAGAGTAACTAACTCATGTGTATTTCAATATTTTCATGCTGATAACCTGTATTGTTAACATATTTCATGTCCATGTACATGATGTCTTAGAGTAAATGACTCTTTGCAATTTACATCATTCTCTGCACATAGCTGGTTATCATTTTAGGCTGTGTTAGCTTAGTTCTATATGAAATTCAGTTAGTTATTTTCTTTTGTGACCATGAGTCGCAAGCCTTGCCGGTTAATTTTTATTCCACTGACAGTAACTTTAAATAAATGCAGACACCCCTTACGCTAGTGTTAGTGATATTAGTTAAGTTAGCTAGTAAGCTCATTCCTCCTCAGGGGATATGTTAGAGTTATATCTTTTAGCCTATTCTCATTTGCATGGGCAAGAACCCATTAAGGGGCGATAATTAATATAACTGATACCAGCAGCTCACTAGTGCAGACCTTCATGCCCGAAAGGGAGTGGAATTTATGGTCCCGTAATGCGTATTTCCTTAGTATTTCAGAAAATTTTCCATAAAGTAGGGTGACAGGTACAGCCACAGTATATAGACTGACAGGAGATTTTTAGGGAATGTTCTGTTGCCCCCATCCAAGGGTTAGACTAAATGAGTCACCAGGGAAAACACCTGGAAGAAATCACTGTTCCCTTCTAGCTAAGCCCCAAACCTAATTAAAACAATGGTCAAGATTTCACTGAAATATGTAGAAGCTTAAAGGAACTAGCTAAGAACAAAAAGGGGGATGAAGGAGTTTTTTGTGTGGGGCCATGTGGGCTCATGTTAGGTTGAACAGATTCGTGTTTCCGGAAAGGTTACGTAAGGCCCTTTATAGATTAGGAAAACAAAAGGACAAGGACATAAAGGTTTGCAAGGCAGACAAAGGGTGGGCAGTAGTAGTAATGGATGCCATAGATTATGAGAACAAGTTACAGTAGAGCAATTGCTAAACGATGAAAACACATACAAGGCTTGCAACAAAAACAGGACATTAGGGGGCACAATGCTATTTTAACAAAAAAGTAAGGGAAGCTTTGACAAAAATCCATAAAAAAAAAAAAAAAAAAAAGAATTAGAACATAGATTAAAATCAGTGGAAAGTCCGGAGATCCCATATATTTATGGTAGTCCCGAGGTTCAAAAGGAAGGGTAAGACCGATCGTGGCATTGATGAGATCACCGCAGAGGAGGCTGGAGAAATTTCTTTCCAGCATAATGGGAAAATGGGTGGATTTCATATCTGAAGGGAATTTAAAACATAACATGAACCTTACAGATGAATTATCTAAAATCAACGTAAATGATTGTAAATTTGCGAGTTTGGATGTAAATTCTCTGTTCACCAACTTACCAGTCAAGATGAAGATGGAAGTAATCAAGAATATGGAGGAAAGGGTTTATACATGCGACTTAGATCATGATGTCTTGATATTGGCTCCTACCTTAATCTGTTAATCGCACTCTGTATATCCCTTTCAACTTTCTCTTCTCAAACATATGACACTGCAGGAAACTTTCTGTTCAGACATGAGGCTGTGAAGAGACTAAGTCTGGCCGGAGGTAGAATAGAGCCGGTGACTCAGATTAAGAGAAAGGACATCTGGCATGAAAACCTGGACCTTGAATCATAAATGATGCCTGCACATACGGAAACAACATCAACCCCATCTACCTATGGGTGACCTCCTAATCCCTGGCCGAAGTCATATAAGGACCTCACCGAAGGAACAAGAGAGAGAGACATTGCTGGACATGAACGAGACACATCTCCCCCTTCCATTCTTGCCTCCTTCAGAGAGCCATGCTGTTACGTACTCCCTCTAGGAGGAAGCCGTAACGAGTTCTTTTATTTTAATATCAAATCCAGTGACAAAAACAAATCAGTAGGTGTGAGGAAAAACCAGAAAGACACATAGGCAAAAATTTCACAATATTTATTACACAATAAATGCACAAACACTGATGGCTCACAAAAAGTAATAAATTGATAAAGTACAAAATACCATCAAATAACTCCAAGAGTCACCTATAACTAAAGCTAAACCCTACTCATAGTGAAGAAACCAAATCTTAATCTTAATAAGGGACCCAAAAATTACCCACCACGCTAACCTATTGCTAAATAGAAAGGAAAGAAGTGGAAGGACATACAAAAAGAAATAATAATCCTACCTAAGATATAAAAATCTAAACCTTAATATTAATCTATACACTCATGACACTCAGTCTCACATTATACCTTGGACAGTTTTCATAACAAATAAATATACCATGAAAAACACACTTGAAGATTATAATTACACCAAGTTTAAGGTGTAGCTGAAGACACAATGTTTTGGTACGTTGACACAGACCAGTACTAATGCAGATGAGTCTATATACCGCTCAACAAATACTGCCACAGAACGTCACTCTCATCAGAAGAACTGCACTTCCAAAAACAGTTGGTGGATAATAACACTTCAGCCTACAGCTCACGCCAAATATACAGAGGATGTTCCTCTTACCTGAGAGAAGACACCCTACTTGCTCCAACAAGGCTACTCTGGTGCTGATACAGTGGATATATCGACGAAAAAGGCTCTCGAGCCCAGATCTACGCACAACTGCCAACGTCAAGATTAAGCCAGTAGGTCACTTAAATCACAGTTGCACGTCGTACACCCACATGTAGCTCCATATACAAAACTGCCTTTCACATTAAGAAGCAGCTCAATACCGGCAGATTGTTGTTCACCAAGAACAAGCGAGAAATCTTCACAATAGGAAAATATGTATATATAATCCACAACAGCAGACAGATCAGCAGCTCCAGAGTCTTCAACGGCCTTGAACTAGACTCCCGAGAATACTTTAGGAGAGCCACAAGTCACCTCTCCTTACAACACTCCCAGTCACCATAAAGAAAAATAAACAGAGTTACAAATTTGGCAAGGAAGCAAAAACACTGAGGAAGGCCGCACTTAAAACTGCACTCAATAGATGGCGCCACAAAAACTTAAGCTTTTCAACCAAAGCAAATTAACCCTACATTTAACCAAAATATAAATTAACATAAAACCAACAGCAAAATACCTAACTTAACTTAGTTTTACAAAATTGCAAACAATAGAAAAATTAAAGCCATCAGTGCAAAACAAAGAAAATTTACTTTAAAGTTACGTTACTGCCTGACACCTTCCTCCCTCAACGAAAAAAAAATTAATTTGACTAAACAGGAAAATTGATTTTTTTTTTTAAACCTTAATACGAAAATATAAGGTAAAGTAAACATGACAAACAAAAACACTCACACTAGGACTACTTAATCTAACTGCTCAAAAAAAAAAAGAACACAAAAAAAAAAAACAGGGAACTCCGGGATTGCACAAAAATAAGCAATAACAACATTAGAATACATTAATAGCCTATACACCATCTGAAAAGGAAATTAGAAAATCAGGATCGGCATCACAGCCAGCACGTCACATCCTAGAAAGGGCATCGGGGATCTTGTTGTCCACTCCTTTTATATGTTGGAAGACCAGGTTATATTCCTGAAGGAGAAGTGCCCATCGCAGAATCCTTTGATTTGCTCCCTTCATCTTATTTATGAACACCAGCGGGTTATGGTCCGTCAACACTTCAACCTGGAGAGAACTAGACAAATAAATGGAAAAATGGGATACGCTCTTCACCAGAGCCAAAGCTTCCTTCTCTATGGTGGAGTACTTTCTTTCGGCCGGAAGTAACTTATTACTGAAGTAAGATACAGGGTGCATTTCCCCCTTATCATCTCTCTGAAACAGGACTCCTCCAATGCCCACGTCGCTGGCATCCACAGCCAAAACAAAAGGTTTATTAAAATTTGGAGAGCTAAGAATTGGTTCCGAGACTAATACCGATTTCAAATTAGAAAACGCTTTTTCACACTCTGTACTCCACAAAAACTTAGTGTTCTTTTTCAATAGATTAGTTAAAGGCTGGGCGATGTCAGCAAAATTCTTCACGAACCTCCTGTAATACCCTAACATGCCAAGAATTTTGCGGACACCACGGACATTACACGGCTGAGGAAGGTTGGCTATAACCTCAATATTAGCATGTTTAGGAGCAACCGTCCCCAAACCAACCTCATGACCAAGATAGGTCACTACAGCCTTACCAAACTCACACTTATTGATATTTACAACCAAACCAGCCTTTCTTAAAACCTGAAACAGTTTTCTTAACCTTTCAACATGGGTTTTCCAGTCCTGACTGTATACCACCAAGTCGTCAATATATATTTCGGTACCTTCCAGCCCGCATATCACCCTATTCATAAGGCGCTGGAACGTACAAGCTGCATTTTTCAAACCAAAAGGCATCACCTTACATTCATACAACCCATTTGGGGTGACAAATGCCGAAATCTCACGGGCCCTGTGAGACAATGGCACCTGCCAGTAACCCTTCAATAAGTCTAATTTAGTTACAAACTTGGCATTCCCAATCCGGTCTATTAAATCTTCAATCCGAGGAAGAGGGAAACTGTCACTCTTGGTTACCTGATTAACTCTACGGTAGTCAACACATTCTATAGTCACCGTCAGGTTTCTTTACCAGAACTATAGGAGAACTCCACGGACTTGAGCTGGGTTGAATAAGATCGTGGTCCAGCATATACTGCACCTCCTTCTCAACTACTTTGGCTTTTTCTGGGTTCAAGCGGTAAGGAGCCTGCTTTACTGGACGAGCATCACCTACTTCAACATCATGTTCAAGCCATGAAGTAAGCCCTGGAGTCTCTCTAAACACTTCTGGAAAAGACACTATCAAACATAACAAGTCTTTCTTCTGGACTTCATCCAGATGCTCCAACAAAACATTAGCCTTATTAAAAATCTCAACATTAGTTTTTTAAATTCTCTACAGATACATGGTTATCAACATCATTATCAGGATCATCAACCTTAGAAAATACAGTAACTAGAGGACATGGTATTTCATAAACAATATTTAAAGGATCTGGATTTCTACCTTCATATTTCTTTAATCTATTAATGTGAAAAATTCTACCCTTTCTAGTAGAACCTGGAGAATCCAATTCATAATTAAGGTCAGACACCTTTCTTATTACCTTCCATGGACCTTTAAATCTGGGTTTCAGAAAACTATCAGGGTCCATATCTAAAACCAGAACCAGATCTCCAGATTCGAAAGAACGACTTACTGCCTTGCGATCATGGAATATTTTCATACTAGCCTGGGAAGCTTGCAAATTATCCTGGGCAAACTTCCAGGCACCACTCAATTTATTTTTCAAATTAGATAAAAATATATTTAAATTTTGAATTTGTTTTCGTCCCCCA
Organism: Macrobrachium rosenbergii; assembly: GCA_039081455.1. Lineage (NCBI taxonomy): Eukaryota > Metazoa > Arthropoda > Malacostraca > Decapoda > Palaemonidae > Macrobrachium > Macrobrachium rosenbergii. The sequence goes on from JANJGK010000016.1 coordinate 6,328,844, forward strand.
ATCAACACTTCAAATAACACTTCCAAAAGACCTCGAACCTCATGACCATACACCAATCTGAAAGGAGAAACACCAGTAGATTCATTTGGGTGAGTTCTTAAGGCAAACAATGCATAAGGTAATTCCTTATCCCAACTACTCTCGCGTTCATAACAGTACTTACCAATTATACTTTTTAAGGTTTGGTGGAACCTTTCCACAACCCCTTGACTTTCAGGATGGTATGGGACACTGGTGATGTGCTGAATGACCAGTTCAGCACACCTGTCCTGAAAGTACTTAGAAGTAAAATTAGTACCACGATCTGATTGAATGGTACAAGGTAACCCATAACGACAAAAATATTCTACTAACTTCTCCCAGACAGCTTTTGACGTTACTTTCCTAAGAGGGAAAGCCTCTGGGAACCGAGAAGCTCTATCCATCACCGTTAATAAATACACATATCCCGACTGGGTTCTAGGTAAAGGACCAACAACATCAATGACAATCTCTGAAAAAGGTTCACCAATTGCAGGGATGGGTTTTAACGGAGCCTTGCGCAATACCTGATTGGGTTTACCCATGACCTGGCACGTCTCACAAGTTCGCAAGAACTGCTTAATACACCTTCTCAATATTAGGCCACCCAAACAGCTTGGTTAATCTCTTAAAAGTTTTCGTTACCCCAAAATGTCCCGAGAAAGGATCCTCATGTGCTGACTGCAGCAATTCGTCTCTGAATTGTTTAGGAACTAAAATCTGCTTATGGTACTCAGAGGATTCCATAAGAGCAGAACGGCTTAATCTACACAATAATCCTCTCTCTGATACAAAACATGGCTTAGAAGCATCATCCCCCCTTAGTTATTTCCACATCAAATTCATCATGCTGAGCTCTTATAAAATCAGCCCTATTCCATGCTTTAACTACCTTACTACTATCACTACTTCCTACAGACTCGAGCCTTCCTACTGCTACATCTACTTGTACAGGGTCTAAATGTAAATCCTCTTCGTCCATCAAGAGGTTGCGCCCTTTTTTCTGGGAGCGAGTAGTTACAGCAATTGGTAATTTATTTAAGGTTAAAATGGGGAACAATTCTCGTCCCCCTACATTACATAGGTCATTTCCTAGGATACCATCTATCCCAGGAATAGGTAGTTTATCAACAATGGCCAGATTAATACTCTTTACAACACCCGATATGTCAATCTCTCCTTCAACCACAGGAGCCGACACAACAGTGTCAGGAAAACCACTTAAAATAATATAGTTAGCGATCTTCACGTTAAGAGGTAACCTACTTCTCAACAATAAAGACCGAGCAGCACCTGTGTCCCTCAAAAATTTTACATCTATAACTTCCTTCTCAAATCTCAGCTTACCTGGCCAAATATACTTATTAAATGACAGTCACATGGGGGAATCTTTCTCTTTATTACCTTTGTTACCATTTTCCTCGTTCTCTATAGAATGTTGAGAAGCCTTAACTTGATTCACCAAAGCAATGGGAGAAGTAGCCTGCCTCTGTAGATAACTCTGGCGAGCAAAACACTTAGCCTGGGTATGTCCTACCTTGTTACACCAATAACAGGTTCTACTACTTCCCACACCACTAGTTATAGTACGACTAGAATGAGCATTATCAGTTTTTGCAAAATTCCTATTTACAAAATTACCACTGGGATTACTTTTTGGTTGATTTTTTACCTGAAAATTGGAATTTGCTTTAGGGTTAGCCTGGAAATTAGAATTATTATTAGGACCCTGGAAATTAGAATTATTATTAGGACCCTGGAAATTAGAATTATTTTGGTTAAAGTACATTCTCTTTCTACTCTCCCAGTTACCCTTGACCACAGGGAAATTACCCCTGAAGTTCTCAGTACCAACCTTATGGGTCAATATATATTCATCACTCAACTGAGCAATTCTGGGAAAAGAGGTCACCTTCAAGTCTTCTAAATGCACTCTTAAATCTTTAGCACACGATTTTTTTAAATCTTCAATCAATATCAATTCCTTCAAGGCCGCCAAAGTAGTTACTTGGCGACTCTTGAGCCAATCATCAAAATGTTCTTGCTTTACATGAGCAAACTCTACAAAAGTCATGTTCGGGGTTTTGTTAAAATTCCTAAACCTCTGCCTGTAGGCCTCAGGAACCAAATCATAAGCTTTTAATATCAAAGCTTTCACTTTCTCATAATCCCGAGATACTTGCTCCTCTATGGCATTATAAACCTTCTGAGGCCTTGCCCAGCAAGCGACATTGAATCAACACTGTCCAGACCTCCCTAGGCCAAGACAACCTGGAAGCAACCCTTTCAAAAGCCTTAAAGAATTCAGGCACGTTCTCCTCAGTAAAACAAGGTACAAGTTTTAGAGCATCCCCAAAACTAAACTTTTCCCCGATATCTTCATGGATGGGGGTACTCACAAACTCCTTACCTTGTTGGATCTTGGCCAACTCTAACTTCATGCCAAGCATCGCTCTTTCATGTGCTCTGATTCTCTCCAACTCCTCGAACTCTAACTTCTTTAGCTCCAACATGCTCTGGAAATCCTTTACTATTGGCTCATTTTCCACTTTGGCCGAACGAGTAGGAACAGCCGGACAAACGTTATCAGTCTGAGGAACTCGCTCAGTCTGACTATTATCAGGCAGACTGCCGTACCCTTCAAAAATCACTCCACAGTGGGGTGGATCCTGAAAAAGACTCAATCCCGGAGCTCCTTCTACATCAGACTCACTCATGCTTTCACTAATTAATTCATCAGCAGTTTGTTTAAGCTCACTCAGCCTATTCTTTACTAACTTATATACATCCTTTTTCAATTCCCTATTTGTTAAAGAAATGCCTAACGACCTAGCACAAGCTTTCAAATTTTCTTTAGTCAAAGCACTCAAATACCTAACGCAATCCTCAGAAGCTAAATATTCAACGGAGTTAAACTCTACATCAGCCATAGTGAAAAGGAAAAGAAGGAAGGTGATGAGGCACAACAAAAATAAATATTGATTAATCTCACCCAGAGCACAGTCTGACAACTCGCACCACCGATTGTGTTTGTCCTGGATCCTGTCACGGTCGCCAATTTTGTTACGTACTCCCTCTAGGAGGAAGCCGTAACGAGTTCTTTTATTTTAATATCAAATCCAGTGACAAAAACAAATCAGTAGGTGTGAGGAAAAACCAGAAAGACACATAGGCAAAAATTTCACAATATTTATTACACAATAAATGCACAAACACTGATGGCTCACAAAAAGTAATAAATTGATAAAGTACAAAATACCATCAAATAACTCCAAGAGTCACCTATAACTAAAGCTAAACCCTACTCATAGTGAAGAAACCAAATCTTAATCTTAATAAGGGACCCAAAAATTACCCACCACGCTAACCTATTGCTAAATAGAAAGGAAAGAAGTGGAAGGACATACAAAAAGAAATAATAATCCTACCTAAGATATAAAAATCTAAACCTTAATATTAATCTATACACTCATGACACTCAGTCTCACATTATACCTTGGACAGTTTTCATAACAAATAAATATACCATGAAAAACACACTTGAAGATTATAATTACACCAAGTTTAAGGTGTAGCTGAAGACACAATGTTTTGGTACGTTGACACAGACCAGTACTAATGCAGATGAGTCTATATACCGCTCAACAAATACTGCCACAGAACGTCACTCTCATCAGAAGAACTGCACTTCCAAAAACAGTTGGTGGATAATAACACTTCAGCCTACAGCTCACGCCAAATATACAGAGGATGTTCCTCTTACCTGAGAGAAGACACCCTACTTGCTCCAACAAGGCCACTCTGGTGCTGATACAGTGGATATATCGACGAAAAAGGCTCTCGAGCCCAGATCTACGCACAACTGCCAACGTCAAGATTAAGCCAGTAGGTCACTTAAATCACAGTTGCACGTCGTACACCCACATGTAGCTCCATATACAAAACTGCCTTTCACATTAAGAAGCAGCTCAATACCGGCAGATTGTTGTTCACCAAGAACAAGCGAGAAATCTTCACAATAGGAAGATATGTATATATAATCCACAACAGCAGACAGATCAGCAGCTCCAGAGTCTTCAACGGCCTTGAACTAGACTCCCGAGAATACTTTAGGAGAGCCACAAGTCACCTCTCCTTACAACACTCCCAGTCACCATAAAGAAAAATAAACAGAGTTACAAATTTGGCAAGGAAGCAAAAACACTGAGGAAGGCCGCACTTAAAACTGCACTCAATAGATGGCACCACAAAAACTTAAGCTTTTCAACCAAAGCAAATTAACCCTACATTTAACCAAAATATAAATTAACATAAAACCAACAGCAAAATACCTAACTTAACTTAGTTTTACAAAATTGCAAACAATAGAAAAATTAAAGCCATCAGTGCAAAACAAAGAAAATTTACTTTAAAGTTACGTTACTGCCTGACACATGCCCTACCACTTGCTCCTATCTTGTAGGGACCTTTAGTATTCTTACCAGTGAAGCCCTTAGCCCTCCGCTGCCATTACCCTCGCTGAAGCCACCTCTTCTACAAGGTAAAATTATCTGTTGCAAAGGTTCTTCCAGTCAGTCACACTGTTTTAATTCTTGTACTAAACTTCCTATTTCCATTTCTAGGTGCCAGTATTTCCTTATCAACCTAGCCTTGTTAGGGCACTTGTTATGTAAAGGCCTGTGTTTAAATAATTGAATAAAATTGTGTGTTCAAGGCTTCTTTGGCACCCTCTGTGCTTGCCTTGTCCTATGCATATTTTACTGTGTCCTTACTGGCTTTTAATTCGTGAATCTCTCCATTTACAGAGGAGTTTTTTTAGCCATGGAAAATGTTCTCCCAGTTATAATTAAACTTTCAGGCCTTTCTTGCCTGATTAGTC
>JANJGK010000016.1:6338743-6351243 GCA_039081455.1 Macrobrachium rosenbergii
GCTACAAGGCGCCATCACAAGCGGCTACCTTTGCTTCCAGGCGTAGTATTTTAGAATGACGACCAGTCCTTTTCTCCTTCAACAAGTTCTTCAGACTCATTTTAGGGTAGCCAGGAGGGCAGAGTTAATAAAATCGTTTTATGTTGACAATTATATTGCCACCTATGCTACTGAGGGAGAAATGTGGGATAATTATTTAACTGTTAAACAGCTTTGGGTGAAGTTAATATGCCATTGAGAGGCTGGGTGAGTAATAGGACTAGCCTTTGATCAACAGGTAGGAGTTGAGGAGCCCACTGAGATTTCTGTGTTAGGAATGTTATGGGATAGGAGTAGTGATCAGATGTGCTTGAAGCCCTTCAAACGGGTGAGAGAATTGCCTAGTGACTGGGTTCCCATGAAACGTAGGGTCCTTTCCTTGTTAGTATCAAACTTTGATCTGTTAGAGTTGGTCAGTCCAACATAAGATAGAGGAAAGTTGTTTTTACAGAAACTGTGGGAAGAAGGTAAGGATGGGATGATGCTCTTGACACAGACAGACAGACAGAGGCTATGAACATCTTAGAAGAGTTTGTCAAAGTGAATAAGTTAAAATTTAGGAGAGGAATTTTGATAGGTGGATCAGAAATTCATGTCTTTTCTGATGCCTCAAGTAAGGCATATGGGGCGGTAGCTATGTCAGGGGAAGTAAGGAAGGAACTAACCTGTTGACTAGTAAAATGAGAGTAACCCCCAGGAAAAAACAATGACTGACCATACCTAAATTAGAGTTATTAGCCTTGTTATTAGGAATTAGGTTAGGTAGAAAATTTAAAGAATTTGTTAAAAGTCAGTACAGTTGTAATTTGGACTGACAGTAAGTTCACTATATAGCCTGGATAAATAGCAAAGAGGACAATAGGAATGTATTTATAGCTAATGGGGGAGGAGAAACTAACTCTATTTTTACAGGAGTGTGGGATGATTCTGAAGCATGTGCTGACCGAAAGTAATCCAGCAGACCTTCTGTCCCAAGGGACTGGTATGAGAGAGCTGACAGACAGCCAACTGTGGCACCAAGAATCCCAGTTTCTTCATGTTGAAGGTCCTGCCAATCCCCCACAGCTATTAGATGAAGCCTCGCTAAGCCAGGCTAATAAGCAAGTTGTAGCCGCTCTCAGTGAACTACAGGAGGAAGTAGCCATGATACAAACTGCAGACATCTAGCCTATAATGGAGAGTATTGTTTGAATTTAGCGTTTTAATAGGTATTATGAAAAAGTATTAAAATTTTAAAAAGTAATGCTAATCCATTTTAGAAACTTGCTTAATTGGAACAAAGCATTATTTACCTTCAATTTTTAGTTATTTGGAAAAGGGATCAAAAGTACCCAATGATATCATTAATTTGTTAACCGATTAGGGTTAGTTTTGATTGAAGGCATAATATACTCGAGAAATAGATTAAAGAATGCTGTAGGAAATAGAGATCATTTAATCTTGTTACCCGCTAAAGGGAAATTAGTACAATCATACCTGAGACACTTGCATACCTTAAACATGCATTGTGGCGTGAATTTGCTAATAGCTATTTTTTTCTAGGAATTTTGGTATCCAGGATTGAGATGGTTGGTGAAAAAGGTGGTAGGCGGATGTATAGCTTGTATTAAAGCCTTCATGCCCCCTCTACACTGCCCACCTGCACCGCTGCTCACCATTGCATGAACACAGATGTCACGTCCGTTTGCTTGTATTGGTCTCGACCACACTGGACCTGTCCAGGTAGAAGGAGGGATAGGCTACATCCTGTTGGTAACTTGCATGAGCAGCCGAGCCATCTACCTAGATTAATGTTCAACCCCTCGATGCTGCCACCTTAATCTTTCTTGATACTTAGGAGACTCATTGCAATGCATGGGATGCCCTGCAGTATCTACAGCGACAATCACCAGACGATGAAGCAGATGTGTCATCAGTATTTCCGTCTCACTGACACCCTGAGAATGTTTCGACATCGGTGGCAGACGGAGTACTTGAGTTCATTGCAGGAGAGGCATGACTTCCGAGTGGGACCTAAATCTTCACTGAGTGTTGGAGACATTTGTGTTAGTGAAACTCGACCATAGAAAGGGAGTTACTGACCATTGGGCAGAATTGTTGCCATCTATCCAGATGACGGTGGTGTCATACACTCTATTAGTGTGCTCTATGAAGGGGGAAAAACTTTGCGACCAGTTGAACACATCATTCCCTTGTGAGTGCATGCGAGGATAGTGAGGATGAAGAAAATGACGATAATGAACACACTGATGAAGTGAATGAGAAAGAGGCACCGCACAGAGTGTGGGAGTTGACAAAGGAGAAAGTGTAGGTTCTTGCTTGAGTAGTGAGCTCGCACAAGAGAGAGATGGAATAGTTAAGTGAACGTGCAAAGCAATTGGACACTGATACAAGTGAGCGAGCGAGACCAAAAAGAAGGGCAGCAATAGCCCAGAGACTTAGAATGCAGGAATGAGTTAAGAATGATGATATATAGTGTAATATATAACCCAAGATAAGACTTGTGGAGGTTGTAGCAAAGTTAGAGAAGACTTGAAGTGATAGGAAATGGGTGTTATCGGTGCTGTTGCTTCGTGCTGCCAAAACACGGTGCATAAGCATGTTTGAATGTACGAAATGTCATGTAAACCCCATTGTATGGCACGAATTAGGTGTCATTATGCTTTGTGAGAGCGATTACTCTCATGTTTGAATTGTTGTAAGTCTGTCACAATCTGCCTTTCAGTTGTAGCACTGCAACTGTGTAACCTTCCTACTGCTGTCCCGTTCAGCCAGAAATTCTGGTGTGGAGTATATCGTGAAATAATTGGATCCGTTTTTTTCTCGACAATCCTCCACAACGTTCAGGATAAGCGAGGGGGAGCGGGGTAAGCAGGCAGCAGAGTTCGTGGTTCTCATTTTTCTGTAAATATGTTCTAGTATTATTTGTGTCCGGCGAATTGCCGGTATTAGCAGTGTCATGAAATCAGAGAGGCTCTCTTTTAAATAATTCAAATGCATTCTTTGGTAAAATAAGCTATGTAGAAATTTTGAAAGGGAACCGAGGTAACAACAAGACATGTAGAGGGGCAATATGCGTCTTTCTTGAGGGCATGTCACTGAGGTAAGCTGACCACTCTCCAAGTTGTCACTTCCCCAGCTAAGTTGTTAATTTTGTAGTCAAGAGCTGGTTCATTACTTTGCTAATTTAATCCCTCTACATTTTTGCCATCCGAGGCTTGATATAGTTAATATTCGTTAAAGTATATCCTAATTATTCAGAAATAAGTTTTGTACAAAATTGTAAACTTTCAGAAGCATATTTTTTAAATTTTGTATAACTTTTCAGAGTTGTGTCTTTTGCCAGACCGCATGGTCCTTGAGACTTAGTTTAATGTATGTTAAATTTAAATAGTCTATTTTTTAAAATAAAATTGTAAAACCCTGCCTGATCTTGATAGACCTTCGCTTTGATGTTTGCTTATAGTGCCCTTCAGGCCTGATCATCCCAGTCCCACACTGTCCGGGACTTAGAACCCTCCCAGTCGTGGGGAAAAATTCGCGACACTCCCTATCAATGGTATTCACTGGACACCAATAAAAACAATCAGAAGATTAAGCCTAATTGAATCTCCCCTCCATCAAAGGTAGACTTATTCATTAGGCACCTATCAAAGATTCCAAATGTATTTTAAAAATCTCTTCCTCTCCATCTAAAGTATTCATCAGACACCAGTCATAGGCATAGACCTAATGTACTATGTATTTCAGGAATTCTGAGTCAACTTTTTTGCAATATCTTTCAAATTAATTGATGGACTGGTGTGTTACTTCGCAACAGTGTGTTTCACACCCTCCCCTAATATTCGGTAATAAATTCAATGTCCAAATTCAGTTTTTTCAGGCACTTTATTCTTGAAATTGATGGGGCAGTCAGCAAACTGATTAATGCTTTCGTACATACGAGCTTTGGCACTACTGAACTTACAATAAATTCCTCATTACCCCCAACTTTCCTCTTCGACCCCACCATTCTTCTCCCCACTTTTCCTTGACGTCATTACGCCCCGTAGCATACGTTACTTTCTTTGAATGTGATTTTTATTTTGTTTGCATAATTTTGTGATGAAAAGTTATTTCATGTTTATTCTAAATTCACTGTGTTGCATATATAATAAAAAATAATGGGTTAAAATCACAGAACAATTTATAACCATTTGAGACCTTGTACACAAAGTCATAGATGTGGGTCAATAAATCAGTTTTATCTTTCCCTTATTCTCTTTTATATATGACTGAGAAATATAATCATAAGCAATATCTTATCTATTCAGAATTATTCTTAATTTTTGGCCAGCTTTCTCCCGGCTATAAACTTCAAGAAGACGTATAGCAAATGCATTTCTGCATCCACTGGAACATTTCATTATGTAAGCCATAACTCTAAACAGTGACAAGACAACCTTCTCTGTAGTTACTAGATACACAAGTGATAAACCCATCGTTTAACTTGACATATCATTCATCAACTACAAAGATTTCAGAAACCCCTAAATTCTGTATAACCATCTAGGTCGTTAGCTCATTTCATCCTACATTGCTCAATTGAAAAATTGCGATGCTAATATGTGACTGAAAACATTCCATTACATAACAAATATTGTGAAGAGAGAGAGAGAGAGAGAGAGAGAGAGAGAGAGAGAGAGAGAGAGAGAGAGAGAGAGAGAGAGAGAGGGTGGGGAATGAATGAACAACAGACAGGGAAGTGAGACTTAAAGACTGAGGAAAGGTCGATGTTGGGAGGGATGCATACCCCAAGAGCGCTTATCCGAATGAATTCGTAAATCTTAACTGGCTAGGTTTGGCTATGTCCTAAAATTCACGAGTAAAGTGACTTTAAAATCTATGTTTGGACAAGGAATTCTTTTATAAAAAATTAGGCAAGTGTGTGAAAAACTCTGTTTCGAAGCACCATACCAGTCAATCAATTGGTTTGAAAGATGTTGGCAAAAAACAATGACAAACTTCCTGAAGTACATAGTAGTCATGGTATGGACAAAACGCGCTGGAATTCAAAGATCACAAATGAATGTTCCCCAACACTACTTACCTGATACGTAAAGCCATACGCTACCGCCGCTAGCTAGTCGTTGAAATTAGATTACTTGAAAGAAAAAGATACATAATTAAAAGACTATCAATCTACTTGCCTTATCGGTGGTGGGTGGGTGGGTATCGTTCTCAGCTAACACTCTGCTGGTCCCTCGCTTGATTCACCGACCGGCCAATGAAGAATTAGAGGAATTTATTTCTGGTTATAGAAATTCATTTCTCGTTATAATGTGGTTCGGATTCGACAATAAGCTGTTGGTCTCGTTGCTAGGTAACCAACTGGTTCTTAGCCACGTAAAATAAATCTAATCCTTCGGGCCAGCCCTATGAGAGCTGTTAATCAAGTCATTGGTCTGGTTAAACTAAGGTATACTTAACTTACTTGCCTTATTCACTTTACCCACTCCCTCCTTCCCTGCAACATCCCAGGCTACTCCGACCGCCTCCCGTTACCAACCTCCATCGCATGAAAGTAGGGCTAATGATAACAGTTATTTTAAAATTACCCTGACCAACAAACGAAGCCTTAAAGTGCATATGTTTATTGAACATTTTCTGCTCAGAATGACTTTTTCTTTCATTTCCCAAAATATTTGGATAAATTAGTGCTACACTATATATATATATATATATTATATATATATATATATATATATATATATATATATATATATATATATATATATATATATATATATATATATATATATATATATATATATATATATTTATATATATATATATATATTTATATATATATATATATATATATATATATATATATATATATATATATATATATATATATATATATATATATATATATATATATATATATATATATATATATATATATATATATATATATATATATATATATATATATATATATACATATATATATATATACCGACTGATCAGAGAAGCGGACACTTTGTTATCCGTGTAGACATCCCGGGATTATGTATGTAATCAACGGATAGGTTTGCATAAAAAAAGCAAATGGGTGTTACAGACTAAATACACATACACACAACAAAGCCACTACAACACCTTCTAAAAACATAACAGACATCTCACACGTCTCGAACTCTCGACCTACCCGTGCAACAACTTCTCGCTGCTGGGAAGAAAGGGCGTTGGGTCTGGTATGATACATGTAACATACGCTACCGGGGTCTAAGCGATGTCAGGCAGGGCAGCCGATCGAGACTACGGTCTACCCCAAAGCCAAATCAAAAGTCCTTCAATAGAAGGCATCGTGCTTATCCCATACAAAAATGGGAAAAAAGCACGTTAAAAGAAAAAGAAGATATATATATATATATATATATATATATATATATATATATATATATATATATATATATATATATATATATATATATATATATATATATATATATATATATATATATATATATATATATATATATATATATATATATATATATATATATATATATATATATATATATATATATATATATATATATATATATATATATATATATATATATATATATATATATATATATATATATATATATATATATATATATATATATGTATATATATATATATATATATATATATATATATATATATATATATATATATATATATATATATATATATATATATATATATATATATATATATATATATATATATATATATATATATATATATATATATATATATATATATATATATATATACACACACACACAGACACGCACACAGATTTTTGCGCTTACTATAACTATGGGCATATATTATATTATATAGTATTATTGTATTAAGAATGGCAACGATAATTATAGCTTCATAAGGAAAATAATATTTTCTTTCTTCATTGGCACGTATCAAACATTTTGCAATAATGGTAGTGTTTGTTACCCTTTTCATTTGTCAGTTTTATAAAAAGCTATTATGAGCAAGAGCCCGTTCTCAGATGGCCAGCTTTATCGAACCCCAACAACACCCATTGGGCAACTGCAACATTCGTGTTCGTCATACTGGTTCCCAAGGAACTTGTCATCTAAAAATTAAGTGAATTTTCTCTGATCGGTATTAAAAATTGGACTGATTATCTATCAACATGAAGGTTTGAAAAAAAATCGAATTCCCTGCCTCGCAAAGTAAGCAAAATTGTTAAAAACAGGATTCTCATCCGTATCGGAACTTGATCAAAACTTTTCCTTTGACCGTAATCTACTCCTCCACAAAATCTCACCTAAATCCTTTTCCAACTTTTAAGATATCAGCGACCCACAGATGTTCAGGCGTACAGTCTCTGCTGGAAACGAATACATAATGAACGTGGAAATAATAAAAGAAAAAAAAAATAAAGAACTGGATGAGGGGAACAAATCCCATCCTAATTAAAACCTTCGGAAATATGAGGCCTTTTTATGTAGGCACCAGCTCCGCCAACCTTCGTCCTGAAAAAAATGGGATTGAATTTATTCTAGAATGCTATTGGGAAAAACTAAGTAAAAAAATTCCCAACGACCCTTTGGGTTAAGGCCTTCCTAGGTCTTTGAAGAACAGTTCGACCTCGTAATCAAAAATTATCTTTCATTTTAGAGCTCAGAGATTAACTTATAGCTATTAGAATGGACATCATCAAACTCGGTTCGCTGGTTTTTTCAGGAACTAACCTTTTCTTTTGTTAATAATGACATTATTTTTTGCCTTCTCGTCTTTTGCTGAGAGTTTCTCATTAGAGTGTTCTTCCAGAAAAGCTGAATTGGTGTTTTATGGGATAATACAAAGACGATAACTGTGGTGATTCAAACTAAGGTCGATGAAAGATGCGTTATTTCACACCAGTAGATAAAGTATAGAAAATTCAATATATTTGTCCAAATATATATATCCCACCGAATCAGGTATTAATTTCCTATTCTGCCTTTGTAGATATTCTGAAGTCTCTCTAAGCCTCGCACACTGACACTCAACGCCATGCGCAAACATCTTCATATCTATGTTTCGTGTTTCATTTCCATTAAAGAAAATGGAAGAATAACTGTGATTATAGATACTTTATACTTATACACGAATAAAGCGGAAAGGAAAAGTAATCAACGAAATTTATAAATTGTCATTCAGTTTACTTTTACAACAATAGCTGGGTCGATAAATTTACTGTGATATCAAGATATAATATATTTAACAAAGAGAAGGGAAGACGGTTTCTGCTACAGTTTAGACTAATTTTAATATACTTCGGGAGAATGATATTTAAAATAATCTGTTTGAACTAAGAAAGAATAATTGTATTAAAGCTGGTTACATGCATATCTGTAAGCAGTATTTGTGGAAAGTCTATTTTTCTCTATATTCATTCTAGCTGCATCAACTTCTGCAAGCAATTACAAGTCGGAACTGTTTATACGAGAATTTTAGTATCGGTTGTGCAATTAATTCACTGGTCAATGAATAAGTAAACACATTCCAACAAAAGTCATACCAATTTTCGACGAATAAGCTTTGTAATCGTTTAATCTACTTTGTCTCTCTTTATTTCATTATTGGAATTTCATAGATAGATATAATTCGACAGCAATCCAGAGAGAAAAGTTGTCACAGCCTTGTTCAGTAGTTTTTACCGTTTGATACGCAAAGCTTGTTTTCTGGTATGTTATCCAAACTTTCAGAAATTATCAACGTGAAAGTGAGTGAACTAGTTTTACGACAGCATCTGTCTAGTTACCATCTTTCAACACTCAGCAGTATCAATTCTATGTGTGAAATTCCCAGCTAACGATTGAGTTCTGAGGGCTATTGATCTTTGTTCTCCCAACAGCTCCCCCCCTCTGTCTCTCCCTCCCTCTCTCATACACACGCACAGACACACAAGAATACACGCTATTTGGCTATAAAAGAAAACCTTCATGACACAACTCATGAAGACAAATGGTGGGCAACTCCCAGATATGCACTTTCCTTTGTTGACTCAATAGTTTCTCCTTTTGGCTAATGTGTCTGACAGTAAGAAGAGTTGTGAGAAATTCGTCTAACCTTATTCCTGTTTTTATGTTGCTAAACTGGTTTGTTTACCTTTTATGTCTCCTGACATTAAGACTCTTTTAATCACCCTTCGTAGCTGTGAAGTAAATACCTATGATGCATCTTCAATTTTTTTAATCCCCCTATTACTTAACTCCAGAGTTGACTGTTGTTTTTCATAAGTTAGCTAGAGAGATTTCATTTTGCAGCTGCTGCAGAACTTGTAATGTTACTCAAATTGGTAATTGTAGCTGGGATAGCTTTAATCGCAGTTTCTAATCGAATCCCAACTTCTATGATTACCATATTATGTAGTTTTAAACGTCCGTTAGCGGAGCGCCAGGATGTCTATGCTGTAAATAGTCACCTATCCCATAGTTTGTAGTTTGGTTTTCAGTATTCTAGTGTCATACAGAGATCCATAGATTCCGGTCATGAAGTTCGTTTGCCTTGTCTTCAGGCCTTTGTTTACAAATTTAGGCAGATAGAAGTGTGAATATCATTATATTCTTTTATTATTGCTGTATTCTTAACTAACAGATTTCAAAGAATGGTGGTTGACTGACCCTCTAGTGACTACAGAACTAGTCTTTTGGTTCTCCTCAGTGAATGTTGTTGGTCCATTACTTTTTATGTGATACACGTTAAATACCAGCATGCTGCCAACCAGTTAATCCAGCTATGAGAGGGTATCCATGTTATTTCATGACAAAGATATATATATATATATATATATATATATATATATATATATATATATATATATATATATATATATATATATATATATATATATATATATATATATATATATATATATATATATATATATATATATATATATATATATATATATATATATATATATATATATATATATATATATATATATGTATGTATATATATATATATATATATATATATATATATATATATATATATATATATATATATATATATATATATATATATATATATATATATACTGTATGTATGTATGTATGTATGCATGTAAGTATTATATATATGTGTGTATGTGTGTGCTTGTGTACACAGATTTTTTCTTATTTAAACTTTACGTGATGTGGGAAAACCTGGTAAACCAGGGCGCTTTGTTAAAGCACAGAAAAGCACATCATTATTCTCCGAAACATCATCCTAAACCCTAAATTAGAGTGTGATTTTAATGGCTACAAGGAAAGAAGTCCTCCTCCTTATCACACAGAATCCACTAAGATGTGGATAATCTCAAGTTTTAAAAAATCTTAGTAATGTTAACCTCATATTTGAACTAAAATTATAATAACACTTCAGTATTAGCTTTATTAGCCTAAATGTTAATTCTGAAAACTATTTTTATCATTGTCATATGTTGCTGCTACTTTTGCTGTTACAAGTCATCATACACCCTTTTAAAACTCTAAAGGCTAATAACTTTATTAACAATTCTCCTGACAGAAGGCTTTTCAAATGCAGAAAAACAGATGTATATACATCTATATATACAAAAATGGATGTAAGTATGTGTGTGTGTATGCTCCACATACACTCTAAAACACATTGAGCAATTTCAGTCAAACTTGATATACATATGACTTACTATCTCAAAAAGAACAATGTGGGTAAGACATCACTGGCACCAAAGGGCGGTGGGGGGTGGGGGATGTGGGAAGGGGGTGACATGTAAAAATAACCAAAAACGACAGATATTAGTGTCTAATCCATAGTTTTCGAGGTCACTGAGATGAATAATGACACTCCTTATGCCCTTTCAGTCCAAGTTCAACCCCGGGAAGGGGAATTGAGAAGGGGTGGAAAGGGGTTGACATGTAAAAGTAACTGAAAACGGCAGACATTAGTGTCTAATTCATAGTTTTTTAGGTCACTGAGGTGAATAGGGACACTCCCAAGGCCATTTCAGTCCAAGTTCAGCTCCGATAGGAAGGGTGGATGTTGAGAAAGGGTGGGAAGGGGTTGACATGCAAAAATAACTGAAAAACGACAGATATTAGTGTCTAATCCATAGTTTTTGAGGTTGCTGAGATGAATAGTGACACTCCCAAGGCCCTTTATGTCCAAGTTCAGCCCCAATAGAAAGAGGGTTGATAAAGGTGGGAAGGGGTGCCATGTAAAAATAACCAAAAATGACAGATATTTGTGGCTAATCCATAGTTTTCGAGCTTGCTGAGATGAAAAGTGACACTCCCAATGCCCCTTAAGTCCAATTTCAGCCCCGATAGGAAGGTGGGGTGTTGAGAAAGGGTAGGAAAGGGTGACATGTAAAAATAACTGAAAACGACAGATAATAGTGACTAATCCATAGTTTTCGTGCTTGCCGAGATGAAAAGTCACACTCCCGATGCCCCTTAAGTCCAAGTTCAGCCCCGATAGGAAGTTGGGGGTGAGAAGGGGGTGGGAAGGTGGTGACGTACAAATAACCGATATTTAGAGGCAAATCCAACAACAGATATTAGAGGCTAATCTATAGTTTGCAAGCTCATTGAGATGAATAGGGTCACTCCCAATGCCCTTTAAGTTAAAGTTCAGCCACGATGGGAACGTGGAGTGAGGAGGGGTGAAATATAAAATGTCAAAAATGCTGGGCAATGTAATTGAAGCAACAATCTTAGCAGGAAAGGGAGAAAGTGAGAGAGAGAGAGAGTAGAAGGGGGTGTGGGAGGAGAGAGTGAGAGAGTTTATCAGTTATTCAGAGTTTTCCTGGGCAGCGCCGGGTTGGTCAGCTAATATATATATATATATATATATATATATATATATATATATATATATATATATATATATATATATATATATATATATATATATATATATATATATATATATATATATATATATATATATATATATATATATATATATATATATATATATATATGTGTGTGTGTGTGTGTGTGTGTGTGTATGTGTGTGTGTAAGAGGGCACAAAAACAGATAATGAGCATAGTGGAAATTTCAAGGGCATTTTTGAATCGCATCCACGATGACCCAGTCAATTTGTGCCTGAAATTAGTAATCCTGGATAGTATATGAGTTCGTCATTTGGAAAATGACTCGGTGATTTAAATGGAAACCCCATGGTTCTTCACTCACCCCCAAGTTCATGCACAAGACAGAGAGGAGAAAAATTAATAAGCAATATTTCACATGTCTCCATTATAATTCAAGAATGCTCATGTAGAAAAGGAGAAGGATGGTGAACAAAGAAAGTCCGCTATGTCAAAATGTGAGACTTTCACTTGGTTCGCCTGACTGATTTGCCTTTAAATGATGGCTTTAATTGGAGCAAGAGAGACTGAAGCTGATCCACGATCTAGGAAGAGATCAAGTAGAAA
>JANJGK010000016.1:6353743-6386243 GCA_039081455.1 Macrobrachium rosenbergii
CCAATTATTGACTGAAATCAGCACTGGATCAGCACAACAGATCGAAGACAGCGGTGATGAACTTACCGCGTCTTTGAAATAACTGAGGTATTTTCTTACTGAAAGATAAATGTAGATGATTGGGAGAAAAAAGTATAGAGACAAAGACAAAAGGACATTTCATCTGAGGAAACGATCGTTGCAATGTCTCTCAAGCCCCTATGAGTGAGGTCCATCGATCAAGTTCTGATCAAGTGGTTCAGTTCACATTCACTGCTGGACAAACAGATCGCCCACGGAAATTGGATGTCTGTTAGGTAACTAGTTGTTTCCGTTCCGCATGCTCTTTGCTAGGTAACTAGTTGTTTCCGTTCCGCATGCTCTTTGCCTCTCTTCCTCACGTTTTTCTTTTCTTTTTTATTACTTTCTTCTCCGCCTAAGCAACTCAAAGGTATCATTGCCTTTCCCCGATCCAGACATATGTGCGTGTAACAAACTCTTCTCCTCCTTGAACATTACAGTATTTCGTGAAATTTCATAAATAAATAGGGAAGAAATAAACGTTGAAACTTTTACAAATACTTTTTGATTTGGTTACGAAAAAATTCTAATCAAATATAAAAATATGCAATGCTCTTAAAATTTTTGAGTGTTCTTGTAAACTATTCCATGATTAATAGTTCCAAAAAACGAGAAACTCATTAATAAAAGATTGAAACAACTCCAAGACAGCTGTAATGTATCATTTCACTATAATTCATTTAAAAGGTAATAATAAAAAACTATGAAATTTTGTAGGGATGTTTACCATCTAACACAAACAATCAATCAATCATTTCCTGTGGCACCCACCGGGATGCATAGGGCCGCGATGAACTCACCCCGCCACATTCTGTCCTGGGCTAACTCTTCAAAATCTCCCCAGCATTCGTCTCCTGCTTCCCGCCTCATTGTCCTCAACCACGTCTCCTTTGGCCTACCTCTAGTTCTTGTACCAAGGGCAACCCACCTTGGTGTATCTCGTACTATTCCCTGTCTTCTATACACATGGCCTAGCCACTTCCAGCGTGAGTATCTAACATACTCATCGACCTCCCGCACCCCCATTACTTCTCTAATTCTGTTATTTGATATATTATTCCTCCAATTAATTCCTAATATTCTTCTGAGCGCCTTATTTTCAAATGCTAAGAATTTATTATCTGAAGTCACTGTACTGTACCATGGTTCATGCCCACAAATCAAAATACTCCTACCCATTACCTTATAAATTTTGATTTTTGTATGCATAGAGAAATTGCTATAATTCCAAATATTTTTAAGCATTCCCATTCACTGGTGCGCCTTTTTATATCTTTCCATAAATTCTGTGCTCAGAGAACCATCTTTATCTAAATAAGTACCTTAATATTTAAACCTATCCACTTGCTTTACAACCAAACCTTCAATTAGACAACCCTGTGCATTTTCAATATTCATATTCATGATTTCAGTTTTCCCACTATTAATAACCAAACCAGCATTTCGACCTTCACTCACTAGACAATCCAACACTGCATCTTTTCTGGTCCCTCGCAGATCAAAACCATAATATCATTAGCATTTTCTCCCCAGAATATACCTGCATCCATTTGTCTTTTAACTCTTCTCATAACGTAATCCACGACCAATACAAACAACAGAGGAGACAGAATGCCACCTTGAATCACACCAGACTTGACTTCAAATGGATCACTCAAGCACCTATCAACCATCACTTTACAAGCTGTGCCCTCATGCATGTTCATGATAACCGTCACAAACTTTTTCGGCATTCCACAATGCCTCATGATTTTTCCCATTGTCCTTCTCGAAATACTATCAAAGGCCTTTTCAAAATCAACAAAACAAAGACTCAACGGAGTTTTAATTTTATTTGCTTGCTGCACTAAATGTCTGACTATGAAGATCTGATAACTGAAACCCCGCCCATTTCTAAAACCAGCCTATTCATCCCTCAGAATACCATAAACCACTGGCTCCAACCTATTCAACATTACTCTACAGAAAATTTTCAAGGCTACAAGTGACAGAGTGATTTCCCTCCAATTACCACACCTACTCAGATCTCATTTCTTGGGAACTTTAATGATCACACCATTCTTTCAACCTAATAGTATTATTCCCGTCACCCATATCTCACTGAATAATATCTTCAAGACAAATACTAATCTATCCTCCTCCACTTTAAACATATCCTGGAGTAAACCATCCTTTCCTGGTGCCTTATAATTCTTTAGCCGTTTTATTGCCTTAACTGCTTCTTCTAGCCTGATCTTACCTTCATCAATATTTAAATCTTCCTGAGCAAGTGGTATATCGTCTTCGGGGGGGACTGGTCTATTAAGAACTGTCTCAATGTGTTCTTTCCATCTATTTCTGATTTCAACATTTTTGGTCAATAAATTACCTTCCATATCTCTCACTGGTATATATGCTTACGCTTACCACCACTGCCAGTCAGCTCTTCAGCTGCTTTATATGCTATCCTTTGACTCTGACCATAATTTTTATTAATTAATTTTTCAGCTTCCATAACCTTTTTATTAACTGATCTTCTTTTATCTCTCTTAATTAGTCTTTTAACTTCTGAATCCAAACTCAAGACCCTAGTTCTTGCTAATTCAAAATCTTCATCACTAACAAAATGCATCTCACCCCCCAATTTTGCTTCACCTCTCTTTTTGATCATACCCCATGTTTCCTCAGACATCCACATCTTTTTCCTCAATCTGAGTCACCTTCTGATCGTATAACCAGCAGCCTCATGCAAAACTTTATTTACATTCCCCGACATCTCATCTACACTTCTCCCTCCTCCTCCGGTGCTTCCAGCACCAAAAACCTGTTTCTGCATTCTGTTCTAAATTCCTCCTTTTCCACGCCTTCCCTTCTAAGCATATCAATATCGTACCTATCAACAACAGGTTTTCCCTTCTTCTAACTTTTTAGCTTAAGTCTTACTTTTGCAACTCTGAGATGTTGATCACTGCCAATATCTGCTCCCCAATTAACACGAACATCTATCAAAGAGAACATCTATCAAAGAGTTTCTATGCCTTTAACTAACAACAATATGATCAATCTAATTTTTATATTTTCCACACGGTGACACCCATGCCGTCTTGTGTATATTGTGGTGTTGAAAAAAAGTGTCCCCAGTGACTGTCACTTGATAGACAGAAGCTCCCAAACCTTGCTCCATTTTCACTCATCCTACTACCGACACCCATCTTACCCATACAAGCCTCAAATCCCTCATTCGAGCAGCCCATTATTGCACTGAAGTCTCCAATACCAATCAAAACATCATGTTTAGCAACTCTTCCTATTCCTTCCTGCACCTTTCCATAAAATGTGTCTTTCCTTTCATCAGGTACATCATTAGTGGGTGCATAACACACAAACAGACTGACGTTACCATGATTTGACTTGAACCGTGCGTACAACAATCGCTCGCCTATAGGATCCCATTCACATAGAGCCTTCTTTGCCTTGCAACCTAACAGCAATCCTACTCCCCGATAATGCATTCCATCCAGTGTGCCAGACGTCAACAAATATAAATTATTCCCCAAATCCAATTTATCGACCCCGTCTAACACGGTAAAGTGTAAGGAATAAATAGACTTGTTAACCTTTTTTCATAAGGAAATAAATGTTGATAACGTATTTAAAGTCGACATGAGCGACGATTTCTGAATGAGCGAAATTTGTTTAGACCATTTCTGACCTTTAGAGTAGCTATGGAATTATTTTCAGTTTTGCATTCACAAGCTAACTCAAACATGTATACATATACACAGACATACACACACACACATATCTATATATATATATATATATATATATATATATATATATATATATATATATATATATATATATACATACACAGTATATTCTTAAGTAGGAAACCACTTCCTAAGTGAATGTACAATTACCAAACTGCCTTGCAATCCAAATAATGAAATTTTCTTACTGATACCTGTGGAAGGGCGTGAGAAACTCAGCCCCTACGTAAATTTCTCTCCATGCTCCCCTTTTGTGCATCTGCTTATCTTTCCTAAAGACCTGGTGACTGCTTGAATTGCCTCTTTTCAGATAAAAGGTGAATGGAGACAAAGCCTGCTGAAAATCCGCCAGAAAGGTTGAGTCCCCAGTAAAAACTGGCGAACATGGGTTGCCAGAAGTCACCAGGATTTGGAAGATTCCAACATGGAAAACGAGGTGACTGAACTGCCATCTTGCGATCCCAGTGACCTCTGGAAGGAGCAATAAATTATGCCCCTGAGGTAATATAAGGCAAGAAACAGTGGTCGTCGGCCTCAGAAACCTGCCGGTAGCAGACCAACACATCCCCTTGCATCCTCCTTACTGAGCTGACCCCTCCACGTGGTCATCTTTCGACCACCCAGTCACATTACCTATGCATTCCCATTAAACTCATCCCTCCAGAACTGGTGAAATTCGACGAAGCCCCTCTATCGCTCCGTTACAAGATGAAGTTCTGATTCGAGGTTCTTTCAACAGTCACGTATCTTTAATCTTCCACTGCACTCTCATTTTCTTTTCTGAAGTGTGAGTTATCACAAAGACCTGACTCACTTAACTCAGTGTGAATTTTAATGCAAGCATATCGTAGCAGAATCGACTTATCTTGGCACACTCTGTGCAACCCTCGATTCCCCCGAGATCGTTATAATTATCCTTGTTTCTTTCTGCTGGCATTATTTAAATCGCAGACAGTATATCGCCAGCTGTGGAAACATCTGCTTGTCTTGCGCTTCTTGCAGTGAAAAGGCCACTGCAATCAATTCTTTAGTATCCCTTTCAAGAAGATTAATCATACTCTTCAATATTTGAACCAGTGATAGCATAACTAACCACGTGGCAGCCTCCTGTTGTATCTGCCTATCATTCCCCCGTCTTCTGATTGACATGTTTAAATTGTAAATATATTCCATTTAAAGTAAACATAAATGTTTAACTGCAACAGTCCCTTGTTAAAGTAAGGCCTTCAGCCCAACTTTTTTTCGATTTAGTTCCTGCCTGACCTAGCAGTTGCAGTCAATATCTCAGGTGTATTAGTAAGCTCCCCTGTTTACGAGCTAGACCCCAGATTGGACCCCTGAACAAGGAATACAGTAAGTAAGCCAGGTAAGAACCTAAAAGTGGCGACCGATGCCTAGAATCGTAGATTCCAGACAGTAGCTTTCGCTAAAGCAGGATACGAGATTAGAAACGAATCAGGTAACTTAAATCCTAAAGTAAGCACAAGCAAGCAAGTTCCCACAGCGTAAGTACGATGTTATTATTTTTAGCTTATCATAGATGCGAATAAAACTGTGACTGTGTACATTGTTAAGAAACAATTGGCACCGTGCATGCTAACAAGATTTTCATAGCGAAGAGAGAGCGGATCTTCCAAAATACAGTTGTGACTAAAGCATGGTAGTCTGCATGTCTTAACCACTGGGATTAGCTAAGCAGTGAAGTACGAATATCAGTGATAAAGGAAATAGTGCGCTTATTTCCCCCATGTGTTTTGGACAATTTGTCATCCAGAAATTAGCTAGGTACACCGTAAAATATAGGCTGCGAATTATAGCCCACCAGAAATTTTTCGCTTCGATGGAGTACACATCTCTCTCTCTCTCTCTCTCTCTCTCTCTCTCTCTCTCTCTCTCTCTCTCTAGTCGTAGCAAAAGCGCTAGGTTTTCGTAAAAATCCTGTTTAAAATTTTAAATAATTATTTTGTTGCGTCCAGGAAAAAAATAATTTCATTTGAGGACACGTGAGCCATTGCCAATCCCGAACTCATTGCCTTTGACAGACATTTTAACTATAAGTAAGCGAGCGAATTTCTACTTATTCACAAATCCCGAGAGCCAAGCTGGGAAAACCCGTTCCAATAGCGTTCGTCTTTTTCATAACTTTTTGCGCGAGATTTAGCTCACAACGAACAGCACGTGCTTCACCCACCTGTCTCCCGACCCCCCCCCCCCCCCCCCTCGTCAAATACCACGCGAGCGCGGATATTGTTTTAATAACCGTACCATTTAGGGACGGGCCAGCCAGGCTACTTTCTTAAATAGGTTAAATTGCATTGCGGACTTGACAATAAGAAAAATATTCAACCCGTGCGCGTTAGTTGTAAGCATTTTGTAATCGTCATATAAGGGAGGATTTATTTAATTCGCCTCGGCGCTGAAATTTATAACATCGTCATATTATTTGCATTTGGTTACCTTCGTACTGCGGGCAGCTCAGTCATTTTGCCAAGTAAAGAAGTGTTACCAAAACTTGCTTCACAGCGTACGGTCATCTGCTCCAACCATAGATGTTTCTCAGCATCATAAATACGTTCAATTACGAACGCCCACGTTCTTCCGTGGGCTCACAATATTAATTCCTTTGAGAATTTTCCCTTTTTATCCAAGAACACGACAGAGTCGTTCAGTTACGAACCTTATTTTCGTTCTCAGAACATCTTAAATTCGTTCATTAACATTCTAGGACACGCCAAAGTCGTTCACTTACGAACCTTATTTACGTTCTCAGAACATCTTAAATTCGTTCGTTGACGTTCTAGGACACGCCAGAGTCGTTTACTTACGAACGTTATTTACGTTCTCGGAACATCTTAAATTCGTTCATTAACGTTCTAGGACACGCCAGAGTTGTTCACGTGCGAACCTTATTTACGTTCTCAGAACATCTTGAATTCGTTTATTGACGTTCTAGGACACGCCAGAGCCGTTCATTTACGAACATTATTTACGTTCTCAGAACATCTTAAATTCGTTCAATGGCGTTCTAGATCACGCCAGAGTCGTTCACTTACGAACCTTATTTACGTTCTCAGAACATCTTAAATTCGTTCATTAACGTTCTAGGACACGCCAGAGTCCTTCAATTATGAACCTTTGCGTCCTAGAGCACGCCTGAGTCGTTCACATACGAACCTTACGTCCTGAAAACCCGTTAAAATCGTTCATTTACGTCCTAGAACCCACTAGAGTTGTTCCCTTACGAACCTTTACCAATTAAGTAATCATCTTACTTTATTTTTTACTCATTAAATGCTCCTTAACATCACTTTCTTAGAAAGGAAAATTATTACTAGCGTTCACAGCATATTCAATCTGCAAAATAGAGTAAACGTTATAAGTGATTTCTTTGTTTGTAATTGACTTTGATCTTTCGCAGAGATATTCCATTTTTGAGCTCTGAGTACGCCTTAAATTCGTTCAGTTACGAACGCCCACGTTCTACGGATACACTAAATTCGCCCAATAAAAGAACCTTACGTTCAAGAACCCGTTAGAATCGTTCACCTTACGAACCTTTACGTTCTAAGGACTCCCCAGATTTGTGCCTTTGAGAACCTTACTTTCTGCACACGATCTAGATTTTTTCATCTAAGAACCTCATGCTCTTTAAGCTACTAGTTACCTTCATTTAGGAACTTGTTCTCCGAACAGTATATAAATTATGTTCACCTAATAACCCATTATGCTCTTCAAGCTACTATTTACTTCCATTTAAGAGCCCGTTCTTCGAACAATCTGTAAATTACGTTCACCTAAGAACCCATTATGCTCTTCAAGCTACTATTTACTTCCATTTAAGAGCCCGTTTTTCGAACAATCTGTAAATTACGTTCACCTAAGAACTCATTATGTCTTCAAGCTACCAGTTACTTTAATTTAAGAGCCCGTTCTTTGAACAATTTATTAAGCACGTTCACCTAAGAACCCATTGCTCTCTTCAAGCTACTAGTTACTTTCATTTAAGAGCCGTTCTTCAAACAATCTGTAAGTTACATTCCCCTAAGAACTCATTATGCTCTTAAAGCTACTAGTTATCTTCATTTAAGATCCTGTTCTTCGAACAATTTATTTAGCACGTTCAACTAAGAACCCATTATGCTCTTCAAGCTACTAATTACTTTCATTTAAGAGCCCGTTATTCGAACAAGTTTTAATTACGTTCACCTAAGAACCCGTTATGCTATTCAAGCTACTAGTTTCTTTCATTTAAGAACCCGTGCAACATCGCAAGTACGAAGATCAAGGAGGTTGGCACAACTGCCTGTTGAGTTTGGAATAACATAACACCCGAACCAGCACTTCCGTGATGGCTGTTATCTTCTCGCCCCGCCCTCATTTTTTTAAAAACTGACAAGAAAAGTACTCTCACTAACATTTTAACGTTAGCACTGATGAGGAACCGTTCAATATAATTGTGGATTTTTATTACACAGATTGTTTTTTTTCACGGAATTGTGAATCTATAAGCAATCTTATTATTGTTTTCCATGTTGTTACCTAGATTCTTGAAATATTAATTCATAGACATTATTTTTTTTATTTTGAATTTGCTATAATGCTGCTTTAACATAATAACATGAGAGATATAAGAATTTAATATGCAGAGTAACGTAAAACCATGTAATGTCCAGTTTGAAAATCAGTGATATGTACTTTGCTTTGATTTACTCGCAGAATTAATTATTTTTTTTCTGAAATGTGATGTTACCACAAAAGGGAAGTAGAGAGTTATCAGTTTGCTCAATCGAGTTCTTAGTTGTTGACATTTCCACCCAATTCAAGGTGCAATTATGAACTTTGTGAGGGAGCTGTTAAGTGGGAAACCACTTCCTAGTGAATGCAAACCTCCAAACTGCCTTGCAATCCAAATAACGTAATTTTCGTACTGATACCTAACTGAGGAAGGGCATGAGAAACTCAGCCCCTACGTAAATTTCTCTCCATGCTCCCCTTTTTGGTGCATGTTTATCTTCCCTAAAGACCTGGTGACTGCTTGAATTACCTCTTTTCAGATAAAAGGCGAATAGAGACGAAACCTGCTGAAAATCCGCCAGAAAGGTTGAGTTGCCCATAAAAGCTGGCGAACATGGGTTGCCAGAAGTAACCAGGATTTGGAAGATTTCAGCATAGAAACGAGGTGACTGAACCGCCATCTAGCGATCCTAGTGATCTCTGGAAGGAACAAGTAAATAAGCCCCAAACTCATAGAAGGCAAGAAACCTGCCGGTAGCAAACCAACACACATCCCCTCAGATGCTCCTTATTGAGCTGACCCCACCACGTGGTCATCTTTCGACCACCCAGTCACACTACCTATGCATTCCCATTAAACTCATCCCTCCAGAACTGGTGAAATTCAACGAGGCCCCTCCATCACTCCGTTACAAGGTAACTTCCTGACTCGAGGTTCTTTCAACAGTCACACATCTTTAATCTTTCACTGCACTCTCATTTTCTTTTCTGAAGTGAGAGTTATCACAGACCTGACTTTCTTAACTCACTGTGAATTTTAATGCTATGGTTTTTACAGATCGGTAGCTAAAGAGTTCTTAACCTGGAAAATTGTCTGAAGATGTTGATGTTTACGCTACAGGTTGTTTTGACTATGATTCCTGCTGTAATGGTAAAAGTGATCGGTGTTCTGTTAAACGCGAAAAGGAACCCATTTCATCCTGTAAAGTGGGAAGTAATTAAGGTTCTATAGCTCAAAAAAACATAGTAGAATTTATTTTAAAAATAAAGTTATATGTAGAGGCTTTGATAGAACTACCAAGTGTGTTAAAGGCTTCCTTTTTACTTTAAAAAACACCTTTTTTGGAAACGTGTATTATTTCGATTACAGTTAAGTGAATAAATATAAATATGCTGGCAATCCTGACTTGAGAAATAGTCCCAAACTTTTAAAGTCTTTCAAAAACCAAAGTGCTATTTAGGAACAAAATCACCTTGTTAATTTCAGGTTTCTTCCACCGAGAATCAACAAGGGCCCGACAACCAGATTAACAGTTCACTTATCGTAATGTTTGTTTTTATTTTTGTTTTCCTGATTTACATAATTTGCTGGGTGGTTTGTTATACCCCATTTTAGTGAATATGCCCACAGTAGTTGGACAAAAGCTCTATTTTTTTTTACTATATATTTATTTTTGATACACAAGAAGTTTTATAACGTATTTAATTGTGAAATAATTCTTACGTTTTTGAGAAGTATGATATAGTACCTTTATATTTCTGTCCTTAACTTGTTCTAAGTTTTTTTATATATCAGTGAGCTTGACTAGAGGATTGAGCTTCTGAATATGTGAGGCAATAACATTGATGAACCATTTTTACAGATAAACCTATCTTCAGGCAATCAACTCCAGGTAAACGATTAGCAATAACTTACAACAGAACTTTATTGTATTTTTTCTTGAAATGGAAGTGATGATAAAAAAAACTACATACTGTTTTTGCTATAATAATGATTTTCCGCTTTTATAAAGGATATATCTGTCAAACAAATTAAACACTGCATTCGATATTTAGAAAGGTGTCAGCAATCTGGTAAGTTGTATGTTGAATATCATTGTGGAAAACTATCTCATTTAATATTTCTCAAATATTATGTATGGAAACTTCCTTTTGTATATCAAAATTAGATATGTATGGAAACTGAATCTCGAACATTTTATATTGATTCTTCGTCACTGAACTTAAAAGAAAATTTCAAAGAATTCTATCAGCTTGCAAAATAAAATACCAGATTTTCAGGATTTTCATTTCATTAATAACTTAGCTAAAGCTTTAACTCTGCGCTATGCTTGTTGGATACGTTCTTCGCAGGTGCTAATATTTGGTCAATAGTCATTTACTTAGTGCACGGGGTCAGGGCTATACAATTTCCAAAGGTTATGAAAAATTTCAATAGAGATTCCTCGATCAATGCTCCTGTAAAGAATATGTGAAAATTCGACAATAAGCTGTAGTCACAGGATCTTCATCACTGACCCGCTGTTCTGTTTAGAGAATAACCTATACTGTCCTACTGAGATACGGAAAGAAAAAAAGAAAAAGAAAACGGAGAAATGGCTGAGCAAATGGAAGGGTGGCCGGTTATAAAGTCACAGGGAGAAAAGTCACAGAAAAAAACCACAATTTGGCTAGGAAAAAAGGTCGCATTAATTTATGGTGGCAATTAAAGCAGTTAAATTAATAAAAACAGAAAATGTTTTGGATGTTTCTTAGATAGTGACCACCAAGGGCTTTCGGAGGTCGTTATCTTGGGGGTCACGACCAAGAAAAATATAAGGAGTAATAACATCACTTCACAATAAGTATGCAGTTATAATAGTAATAATAAAATTAGTTCTTGTTTTCTGCAAGGAATCCCTAATAAGTGGAATGGTTTTGATATACTAATATTCATGGACTAGACTAAATATCGTTGATGTCGTAATAATGTCAGCATAGGTCGGTGGCACAGTATATCACCTCATCTCTAAAGACTTGCTGAAGACCTTCGAAGGCTAACTCCTTCCTGTACCAAAATTCTATGGGAGAAAAGGCGAACAATAACAAGTACAAAAAAACAAGTAAAAAATGCGCCAAAGTTTCTACGCCGCAATCGAGTTTTCTGTACGGCGTATAATGCTGTATGAAGCTCTCAGATGCTGCCCATGAAATTTTAAGCCACGGCCCGGTGGTGGCCTGTGTTGTTGGCACCTATAGCGGTGCAAGACGCACGATCAAGGCTAACTTTAACCTTAGAATAAAAACTACTATTGCTACAGGGCTGTAATTTGGTATGTTTGATGATTGGAGCGTGGATGATCAACACACCAATTTGCAGCTCTCTAGCCTCAATAGTTTTTAAGATCTGAGGGCGGACAGAAAAGGTGCGGACGGACTGACAAATAGCCATCTCGATAGTTCTTTTTTTACAGAAAACTAAAAGCTGCACTGTGTAAATTATAGACATCATAATATTTTGAAGAAGCTTCCATATTGCTATAATCATCCGAGACGTAGTTCCTGTAACAACGGCGACAGGCCTGTCACCAGGGTCTCTTTTAAACGTGAATGTCTGTTAAGACAGAATTCAAAACTAGATTCAGCGATGCTTCAGTCAAAAAGGACATAATAATATCATGAGACTGGCAGACAATTCTTCTCCTATTTCAGCAATATTTTTTGAAGGAATGACAGTGTTCTAAAGCCGAAATTTCCTCAGTTATCTGTTTTTATTCTTTTATAAGCAAATATGTTTAAATAAAAGCGTAGTTCATCTGGTATCTAAGCGGAATTTCTTTAATTCTTCAGACCTAAATCGACAAAAACCGTCACTCCAATATCGCACTTTTGGTTCGAGGAAACCTATAGAAAAGACCAGAAAAAAATGTAGCCCTAATATTTGCTGTACTTTGCAATGAAAGACTTCGAAGTCCTGTTCAACTTTTGTTTTACGAATTGAAAAACCTTTTGAAATGGTTTACATTCAAATTCATCAGATAATTCTTTTTCGCACTTGAAATATGTGAAAGAAGAGAGAGAGAAAAAAATAACAAGTGTGTCGTTCATCCCTGTAATGATATTTTCGCTCATAGTTTTACGTAAGTGATGCTTTAATTGCGTGATTTTCCTTTTAGCGTGGTCTGTATCTAAATTGCTACATTTCATAATTATTTGTGATTCGGGAATTTTTAGTATTCATATTAAAGGAATATTTTCTATAGACTAAAGTATTTGTCCGCTTTTTTTACATGCAAACAATTATATTTAGATTTTTGTTTCGTTGCCCTTCATTTAATATGTGATACTTTTGAACTATTGTAATCATGACATACAACAAAAATCTGCAAATAACAAAGTAATTTTCCTTTCTGTAACCATATCAATATCAATTTGTAAAAGAGAGAGAGAGAGAGAGAGAGAGAGAGAGAGAGAGAGAGAGAGAGAGAGAGAGAGAGAGAGAGAGAGAGAGAATGATTTCACATTTACAGTGAAGTGGACGAAATTTATTCCCTGTATAACGTCTCCTGAAGAATTGATAACGAAGTCCGGTCACGCTGTTCAGAAACAAATATCTCATCATTTTTATCATGAACATTCATTCATAAATTAGAATCGAAAGTAAGCTATTTGATCTATATGTTGATATTTAATTTTCTTTTTTTTTTTCGTGAGTACCATTTGCAAGTACTAAGTGCTGTTTAGCGGAAAGACTGGTTCTATCTTTTGAACACAAGAAGGTCTTGTGCCTGATCAGAACTGTTACCTTCAATGTTTTCTGTCCGGCATCTTTCCTTCATATTTATCATTGTCTTTGTTTATATTTCTTGCGATTCCTATAACTTTCCTGACCCTCACTCTCTCAAAGGAAAACTCTTTTGCAGCTAAGGCAGTAGACGTCATCTATCTAACCTAATTTTTTTTCTAACTCATTTTCTTCATTTCTGTTTCCGTAATGGAGTTTAGTTGGGTTGGATTAAAACAAATCTTAGAAAATAGAATTCAGTTAAAGCTAAAACAAAGAGGATAATAGGACGATAAGAGAAACCATTCATTGATTTAACTTACCAAGAAGAATTGAAAAATGACCCGTGCACAGATGGAAGAAATTTTCCATTCAGAGGAGGGGAGAGTAGGCTACTCAAGTGGGTAAGCTGTGTACACCCTTAAGAGATACTTGCGGGTCTGAAGACGAGCATATTTCATGATTGTATAAGATACCAAATCTGGATTGAAACGAATTTTCAAATAAAACTGAATAAAAAATTGCTGGGAAAAGGGGGTAAATTAGTCGAATGAGTGGGACTTAAAAAAGTTAAGTTGACCTTAGTTTAACCAGACCACTGAGCTGATTAACAGATCTCCTAGGGCTGGCCCGAAGGATTAGATTTATTTTACGAGGCTAAGAACCAATTGGTTACCTACAACGGGACCTACAACTTATTGTGGAATCCGAATCACATTATAGCGAGAAATGAATTTCTATCACCAGAAATAAATTCCTCTAATTTTTCGTTGGCCGGTGGAGAATCGAACGCGGGCCCAGATGAGTGGGACTAAAAAAAAAAGAGCAAAATCAAAGCCAATAAGACAAAAAATAAGAAAGCAAGTACATCCTCACACTACTTTCTTCACTTCTCAGCCGCACAAATTTCAGATGTTTGCACCTTTCCCGCTTTTCCATACTTGCCCTAGGGCAAGGAGCTATGCTGGCAGGCATAATGCCAAATTAATCTAGACCAGCCACCGACCAATCACTTCTTTATATTTGCTTGATATTGAAATTTTATTTTTCCTTTGATTTCTGGTGCATTTCTTATTTCCGATTCTTTACCCGAAAACTTTAAGCCTGTCGCTAACTGCTTCGCGAGTCTTGTACCTTCTGTAACTTCTTTCAAAGCGCCTCTCGTCGGTTGTTTAGCATTTTCCAAAAACTTCAAGAAACGAGGTCAGATTCTATTTCTTTTTCCTTGTAAGGAATGCGTTATCCACTGTCTTTTGAATTAAATATTACTCCCTATCCTTTTTTTTTGTTTCTTATAAGCTAACGCACCAATATCTTCATATATTTCATTTTTAATGCAGCCTTAATGACTAAAATATATAAGTCATTGCCCCTCTTCCACATTAATGTTCATATTGAAAGAGGTCTTGCTCTTTTCCTAAAGCTTTTTCTGTGCTAATAAACTGGCTTTCTCTCTGAAAGGAAGACCAATATCACCATGATTATTTACCTTATTATAAATGAACATCATGGGAACCTTCAGTATTAAATTACTCTGCCCTTTTAGGTTTATCAGATTTATTTTTGTTCATCAGGAATTTTTCATAGCCCTATTGGCCGTTGCCTTCCTCGGATATATCCCTTCCAGTACAACAGCGTCTCAGTGTCTTTTAGCATCTGGACAAAACAACCCCAGGAGCTTCCGTGATGTTAAAAATCTTTTCCTAACTTTATAAGAAATAATTGCCAAGATTCTTTTTCTTTTTTATGAATTAATCCAGTGGCTTTACAACAAAAGTTCATTGAAACAACGCTGACATCCTTGCACTGTCTTCTTTTAATTATGTCGCACAAATCATATAAGTTCTGCTGAAAATGAGAATGGTGAATATAAGGCAAGCGGTCACCTTGCTCAAGATTAACTGACCATAAACGTTTAAACTGGAACGAAAGGTACTGAACTTCTGTTGAATGGAATAAAAAACGTGGAAAGAAAATGCATAAAATCACATTACAATGTTTGCTTGAATGATTTTCTTTTATTATAAACTATAAACACCTTACAAGACATTTTATTCCCAAGGAAGTACAACGAAAGAAAAGATTTCGATGCCTGAATACCTGTAATAACCTGTGATAATGAGGGATGTCTTTAACTATGTGACAGAGTCAAGAATGACTATATTAGTACTTGTTACATGCTTAGGAGGGTAATTGTGGGAAATATATTCATTGCGAAGCATTTCTGCTAAACCTGGTATCTTCCTAAAATAACTAAAGTTAACTGCAGCGTTGTTGTTATCATTTTCAAATTATTTGTTCATTCAATAAATAAGTGTATTTCAGCGAGAGAGAGAGAGAGAGAGAGAGAGAGAGTGAGAGAGAGAGAGAGAGAGAGAGAGAGAGAGAGAGAGAGAGAGAGAGAGAGGTTTGGAAAGAATGTAATTTCCCCTTGAAACGAAATAAAGTTGAAATATTTACGAAATGTATTGCTATGATTAGGAAAGGTACTTGTAAAAAACTGATATTGTGAGAGGTGTTCGCGTTAAAGTACCTAGTAAAGGGTGCAATGACAGACCAATAAATCTTAACTTCCAAATGTGCCAGACACATGTTCACCGCAGATCAATAAAAAATTTCATGTGGCCAAGAAAAAGGCCATCGTTGTGTATCTGTGAAATAAAAAAATCATCATAAAATTCATTTATATAAGAAACTGAAATCTGACATCTCAATCATCCCCATGGTATTTTCACGCCACAAGTTTGATACTATTCTGAAACTGACTGCTGAATTTCATTTCCGAATTACTTCACGAGATTCATTAAAACTGAATCTCAGATGCGAACCCCACGCACTGCCATCAATTTCATTCGCACAGTTTCCCGCTACAAATAAAATGAGCGTGTGAAAGTTACCTTTAGTGAAAGACGGATGATTATTGAGAGGGGGGGAAGGAAATTACATGTCAAGCACGGAATCTATTGGTTTTCGGGCAATATGTTAATTTTTACCGGCCATCATAACGCTTAGTTCCACTGTATACTGGCCAATTTAGCATCCCCTCCTCGCACTTCATCTACCTAAATGTGGACAGTAAGGTATCTCTAAATACTTACAATACCAGACTTTTTTATAGAATTATATCTGTCCCTACGGAGACTTCTTTCATTTCCTTCTCTTCCCGTCCTCATGGGCGTTTTGAGATGAAGGGTTTGGGCTTACCCAACTACTTTCCTTAAGTCAAAAACTATCATATACGAAATGATTTACATTTATAAAGCATTTTTATATAAAATTAAAATACGAAATTTTCATGATCTAGGAATACGTCTTATATATATATATATATATATATTATATATATATATATATATATATATATATATATATATATATATATATATATATATATATATATATATATATATACATACACACCTTAAAGCTGAAAACCCTTCTGGTTATCAAATGTAACCAGAGCGATGACTGACACCTCAATGGGAATCGATACGGGCTTTTAGTAAGCGTTGGGTAGATCCGAAGTAATTTCCTGAAATAACATTTTGGACAGGTATATTTATGAACAACGATAGAGCGCATCATTTCCGGAAAGGCATCTTTGAACTTGAAAAGTGTGCCTATTGTTAAAGGAGTTTTGAATAAAATTTGAAATTAACATACGGGCACAAAGTGCTTAGGGCTAATGTAAGTTTACGTCTAAAAGATGCAGTTTTTTACACATGGTACTGAAAAAACAATATAATGATGAATGGAAGGATTCCTCGACATTCTGTTTCTTCATAAGATATTTTGGGATGGCGAATGCCATTATATCGCCATACAAGAGAAATATAAAGTGAAACAATTTGGAAAAATTTATTTCAATGCTTAGACGCGGAGGGCAAAGGTCACTTTTATTTACCTCTTGTTCCCTTTCTATTTTAGTAACTCGACGCTAATACAAGATGCAGAACAAGGTGTTCTCTTTTTAGTAGAGTCATTAACATTCAGTTACATCCAAATCGTAGTTTTTGTTCACTTCCTAAAAACTATTAATTGCTTTTGTTCAGTAATTTGAATAATACAAAACTATTCATTGTGGCTTTTATTCTCGTCTTTTAAACTTATTTATTTTGTCTATGTTTTTTGGAAATATTTTTTCTTTTATTGATTTTATAAATAAAATTAACCTACTTGATGAAACGTCTAATTGGTGGAGTGTTAGAAAGCTTTCTATAAGTTTTATGGATTAGTAAAGTAAAATATGTTCAACGAAGACCTTTTTTTGCATAGCATGCTGTTAATGAACAGATTCATTTGTAGAAAACGATATATTCAAGCGCAGAGTATATTTGTTCATAATTAGAATGATTGAATAACATTGTAAATTAGAGCAATTGTATTTGCAACTCGAGAGAACTCTATTTTGTTTAATTTTCTGACTGTCAATTAATGTTATTGAATTGTGTGTACAGAGGAGAAAAGTTTTACAAATAACA
This sequence comes from Macrobrachium rosenbergii, assembly GCA_039081455.1. NCBI lineage: Eukaryota > Metazoa > Arthropoda > Malacostraca > Decapoda > Palaemonidae > Macrobrachium > Macrobrachium rosenbergii. Next base: position 6,371,314 of record JANJGK010000016.1, read on the forward strand.
GTCAGAGTTAGATTTTAAATTTAATTTAAATTTTTTTTACCCTGGTTTCAGACGATATTTTTAAATGACGTAAGGAAATTAAATGTATTTGTTGCCACTCATTTAATTCTATTATAATTCATTTGTAAAAAAAAAAAAAATGTAAAGTCAACTGGTACGCGAGGAACTGGCTGAGTTTCATGGGAATTTGAACTACGATTACTCTCTATAAATTCATTGTTAGATGACACTTGAGTATCAAATACTCCAGTGAACCTACGAAGAGAATATTCATAGTAAGAGAATCTTCACAGTAGCCTTTATGGATGGAAGAGCCTGAAAAACTGACTTCAGAGATTGAAATCAAATGCATTTTCTCGTGGAAGACTGAACGCTTTTCTCTCCAGAAAATTACAAATGAATTACAGTAGATCTTACCATACAACGAAGAATGTAACACAATAGCTCCAGTGAATATCTAGCTTTGATTTTTAGTTCCTGTACCATGATGAAATCAAATGGAATATTAAGAAAATAGTGTCACTTATTAAGCACATAATATGACAATTATGCGGTAATATGTAAAATGTCTACACTACTTCATTTACGGTGAAAAATGATGGACTAGTTTCTCCATTATCAACCGGAAAGCGGTCATGTTAAGCTGAAATTACTTAAAGATTGTAAGGTAAAATGTTGTTCTAAGTAGGACGAATTTTTACGCACAGTCTCAGTAAGTATCTACAAGGATAAGAGTAGGATTGCTGAAAGCTTTACTCGAATGCAAGGGTGATTAAATAGGTAACCTTGATTCTAAAAATACTTTAATTAAAGACCCTATTCTTCTTACGTACATTAAAGGAGAGATTACATAACTGCAAAATAAGAGAAAAAGAGTCTTCTCCAAGTAATGTCGCTACAAGGTCAAATTTTAACATTTTGTCGAAATATTAGGCTCTTAAATGGAGTAAACATCTTTCATTTCATTCTACTGCAAAAGCGAAGAATTGTTCTTGATTGCTCACAAGAAATTCGTTGAAAAATGAGGAATGACTCACCACTGAAAAGTACTACTTGGCGAATAGCGTTTGCCTGAATATAAATCGAATTCTGTTTCTTTGTTTTCTTATGCTTTTGTTAAAGCTTGCTGCTATAGACAGTGGAACCTATCTCCTCACTTCCGTTTTGTTTTTTCTCCGACGCTCATTTTTTTTCGTTTACTCAAAAGAAAATTATATTAGACCAAATCTCATTTTCGACATCGATTTCGTGTTATAGGTATTTCTGTCTTTTGCTAATCAATAACGGGTAAATTTTAGCGATCCACCTGGGTTAAATTTTAATTTCTTTGAGAATTATTGGCCTCTTCATTTGTTGCAATTGTCAAGACCGAGTTTCTGTAAGCCAGAGTTTCCAAATACCTTATTTAATTGGACCGCTACAATTTCACCTGAGACATTGCCATTGGATTTTCATCCCACACTCTGCTGCTGTGATTGGCTATTTATTTTGCTTGAAAGCAATGTTCGTAAGAGAACTTTTTTTTCAATAGTATAAAAAAGGAAATAATGACAGTTATAGACAAGGCATTCCTATTATAAGTGCAAATATGAAGGAGTTTGTTGAGTCTTTTGTTTGCAAAAGTGATATGGGATTCATGCTCTCTCTCTCTCTCTCTCTCTCTCTCTCTCTCTCTCTCTCTCTCTCTCTCTCTCTCTCTCTCTCTCTCCCCCTCCCCTCTGCTTTAACTTTAGATATGTGTAACCTTTTTTCTTCTGTCTTTTATTTGGTCCTTATCAACTTCAATGAATGCTGAATATTTGAGAAGTTCTAAGGTTCTAATCTTTCTATTGTTAATCACCTTTCATCACTTATCTCTTGGGCTACATTGCTGACAAATCACTCATTTACCCTTTTTTTCTAAATATAAAGGACCAGTCTTGATAATGTAGCAATCTTGCGCCTCCTTCCTAACAAAACTCAGATATTAACACATTCTGAACTGCAACTGTTATTAAAATATCTCCCTGTATACTGGTGTCAATTTTAACGAGGTTTTCATCTTGATTCATTGATAAATAGATACCAAATTCTAAGCAATTCCTGCACTGTTACGATAAAAGATATCAGTCGCCATAACCTTTATTATTGACTGTTTTCTTACTTTCAACAATAGACGGTATTCTCATCAGTAAAGCTGGCCAAAGATTTCTTTTAGTCGAAGTAACTGACGCAATCTAATCACAGATTCTTTTAGTCTAAATAATTAACATCGAATTAGACAATGATACTGGAAAATCTACTTATTGAGAGATTGAAGCATTGAAAAAGGAACGTTACTTGGGCAAAGTTGTTTGAGTTTGTTAAACGCCATATTTAATCAGTTTAGTTTGGGTAACTATCAAGATTATTAATTATGCACTCATAAGAGTTAGATGTGTTGATAAAACAAACAATAAAAAAATACGCCGCAGTTTCTTCAGCGCAATCGAGCTTTCTGTACAGCGTATAATCAAGGCCACCGAAAATAGATCTACCTTTCGGTGGTCTCGGTACCATGCCGTATGAGCCTCCGCCCATGAATTTTTAGCCACGGCACGGTGGTGGCCTCTCCTATATCACTGACAGATTCACGATTATGGTTAACTTTAACCTTAAATAAAATAAAAATTACTGAGGCTTGAGGGCTGCAATTTAGTACGTTTGATGGTTGGATGGTAGATGATCAACGTAAAAATTTGCAGCCCTCTAGCCTCAGCAGATTTTAAGATCTGAGGGAGGACGGACAGACAAAGCCGGCATAATAGTTTTCTTTTACAGAAAACTAAAACGTAGGCATAGGCTAACTAACAATTACTTTCTTTATAAATACACCACTAATGTAAGCAACCGCACAAAGAGAAATCAATAAGCGGGACTGCCATTACTTTCAGCGTCATTGTAGCAAAAATATATTTGCAATAAAAGTTTCAGAATTCTAAAAACGAGGTAATCCTCAATTGGTTTTAAATTACTCTGACACTGAAAAGAACTTATCTGCTGAATGGAGTTCCAGAGATTTTTTAGAATTGTATTCCAAATTACAAACTGAAGTAATACCATCAGTTTCGCTTTCCATTTTGCGGCTTCTAGGAACTGGATTTCAAATTCAGGAGGTTTCAGCAATTTCCTAAAATTACCTCTCGCAAAAAGTGATAAAAATAAAGAAGGAATAACTTACTGAGGATAAACGCTATTTAGATTTTGCCTATAAAGGATTTCAGTCTCTTAAGTTCAACTGCATATTTCTTACTTTACAAAGGATACCCAAAATAAAAGCCATCAGCTACTGACGGCTATTATTGAGTTTAAAATTCAAATAAGTTTGGCTGTGAAAATAAATGTCTAAATCTCTATTTTTTTAAATTCAAATCAGACATAAATAAGGAGATAAACCGAGTGCTTTTTGAAGCCTTTGGTACACTACAGTCAAAGAAAACTAAAGAATCCTAGTTTCCTCTTCCATAGAGAATTTCATACTGGGATGTTCGAATTGAAATATTCCAAAACCCTTCAGCTAGACCTCTTTCTTCGAACACACACACACGCACACACACAAAATAGTCATCCAAGCACCTTTTATAGAGCTTTTTTATAACTTACCAAACACTCTCTTAACTGATTTTATTTGTGGCACAATAAGTACCATAGCTGAATAAAAAGTTATATAAAAAGTGATTATCCTCGGTCTGATCAATGTTCTAAAAAATAATTTTCGGTTATGTTGCAGAAGGAGTTTCCATTTTGGCACACCAACTCTAAAGTAATATCTACATGGAAATAATAAACAAGAAACAACTCTTTTAGTAGTGATACGCCTGCCTTTCCGATATTTTTAATGTTGCCTGTGTTTTTTGGACCTAGTTTGGTCTTGTTATACCTGCTCATTTTCTTAGTTAAGGCTTTTACCTTTGCATTGTTGTGTTCACTTTTATATTTACAGAAATTGTAATTTTACACATCGTTTTACAAATACTTGTCATCTATACTTGTGCAGGTCTCGAAAATTCTTTGATGTAGCCTAACGAAATGTTGGCACCAAATAAAGATGATTTCCTTTACCGTTGCTCATTTGTTTTCAGTTCGACTGTGGTTCCTTTCAAACAAGTTGTTATTTCAAGTAACAAAGACAAGATGTAATACCTGAGAGCATAAACATGACTATAGGGAAAAGGTAAAAGTTTACCAGAGAAGAAGAATTCCCCTCATGCTCGTTAACATATCCTTTCCCAAATTACACATAACATATTTTCATACGATATCTTGTTACAAATGGCCATTTGAAGGCACATTTCACATATTATAAGCCTCAAAAGCTTATTTAATGATCTCATGTTAGGCTTTCTTTTAGGAAGATTATCTCTTCTTTTATATGAAGTATATTATACTTATGCTTTGAGGCTAAGCAATAAAATGAACTTCTGGAAGTAAGCATTATGCTCCCTGTTATCCTGTATAAAGAAATATTTTCGTTCATCTGATATTCGTATAAGAAACACCTTGTAGTGTTTTCTGCCTTGAAAACGAACAAATTCAGTAACATTTCTCGAATTGGAGGAATGGAACAACATACTTTTAATCTTTCATGTAGTACTCTGTAGCTCATGGGATTATACCGTAATGATAAAAAAAAATTGCTAAGTATTTATTCAAGCAAGTGTCTTATAGAGCCTAATGAATATTAATCATTATCTGTATATAATTCTATCAAATCAATATACTGATGGTGTCACAAGATAGCCACTGATGATGCCAAAGTATCTGTTTGGCTGCTAATGATAAATCATACGAACGATCTTCGCTTTGCAAGCTATTTACTTAAGTGTCTTTTACTGCCCCTCACCTGCACACACCTCATCTTTACGATACTATTTTACCTCTTTACACATACTTTCCTCATTAATTTTCTGTTATTTACTATAAATGGTTTGCATTTAGATTAAGCACATTACTGGGTACTTTGTCCACATAAACATTCTTTTCGCATTCTTACATGTTATACATTCCCTAATAACTTTTCCAGCGGCTCAAACTGCGACCAGGTAAATAACCGTTAATTATTCGATGTTCAAATTCTGTGTTCTTAGATATTATATTTATCGTTTGCTATATTTACGTATAGTCATTTATGTGAGCGTGCCAGTAATTTCCACCTTTATATTATCCTTTACCTTGTTGGCTTTTGTCACATAGTTTTATATTTATTTATATGTATTCTTATCTATGTGTTCCAACACGAACCCTGACTATTGTTAAACTCATTCAGCTTCTTTCTATTGTATCCTGAAGTGTCTGGACGTAATAAAGTTAATAAGATTTCCAAGCAAAGTTTTTAATTACTTGAAATTTAGGGAACTACATAACTTTTACCGTGTAGTGTTCTTATCTCCCAAAACTTTGCACATATCATCAATATCTCAAAAAAAAAAAAAAAAAAAAAAACTAGAAATTGAAATAAACTGAAATTTCAAATGAAATTAAAATTGGAGGGAGCATTGTAGCTGATATTTCTCGAATGTTATTGTTACAAAGGAAAAGATGCTTGGGCATTACGAAATGATATTTATTACTCTGAGAAAAAAGGTCGAGCATTAACAACATATGGAAGTTTTAGGTCGCAGAACTAAATAACTAGATTTCACAACTACAAATATGCAAATATGAATTGGATTTTCATTGTTGCACACCGTAAGTAGTGAGTGATCTTAAACGAATAACAAGATAACATAGTTTATTACTGACGTAATACCTAATTCTAATGTCCTTGAAAACGACTTCGAAGAGAATACAATCGCAGAAAACAGTAGTGACGAAAAACTCTCGGTTATGTATAATACAGCTGCTTTCAGATTTTGGTTTCTCGTTCTGTGGTACGATTTTATGAATCTCATGCTGGAGGCAATGAGTCTTGCTAACCCAGAAATATAGTGATTAATTAGGGAAAAAACTAGCAGAATGTTGCGTTATTTGCTTAAAACGAGACATAATAATACAGTGCATTATTCCTGGTATATTCCTATTAAAAATATCTAAAAGCTTATTCTGAGAAGCTCTCTTTATCGGAGAGTGTCCACCTTTTGGACATTGCATTTATGGAACAAAAATATTTTCATGAGAATGTTTTGTTTATTGGTGTAAGTTTTGCCCCTTTTGGACATTGCATTTATGGAACAAAAATATTTTCATGAGAATGTTTTGTTTATTGGTGTAAGTTTTGCCTTTGAAATAAATTTGTAGATAAAAAAAATTAATGCAGAGTTCATTCTTATTCCACGAAATCAAAAGAGAAATCAGAGAGTAAGGATAGAGGATGTTAATCAATCATAACCAATTGTCAAGGAGTCCTTCCATTTTAGCACCCTTTCAATAGTCTCCAAATGCCTCTAAATCAAGGAATCTGAAGGTCTCAAAAATAGAGATGTAATAAAGGATTATTTGGTATTTTTGCTCCATTATTCCCGATGGAAGTTTTATAAGAATACATTCATGCAACTGTATCAATGATTTCCACGTCGTCACAACTACAGATTTTTAACGTTTAAAATGAATTGTTGTCCAGTATCTTGACAAAGTTCGTCGATAAGTTAGCACCCTCGAGAATCAGTAAATTGTTTCCTGTTCTTTATTATTTGAACAAAATGAAGATTAATAGAATAATTGTCTTAAGCGAATCATTGTCTTTGTCATTATCCATCGATGGCAAGCAAACCGAACATATTTCGTTTTTCTTTCCCACTCACAACCCATGTAGAGTTGTGCAGGTAGAGAGTATCTCCCAACAGTAGATTTTATGACTTACAAAGTGGGATTTTTTTTATTTCATATAATACGCATACAATGATTCATTATCTGTAGTGAGGATGTTTGGTACAAGAATCACCTGATTGTTTGTGTACGCTGGAACAACATTTCCTCAGTGCAAGTCTCGCTTTAGAATTATTACCACTTTTCTAAAACCATAGCCCCATCATGCCAGTCATTAGCGTCACTGTACTCTTATGAACCTCAACAAGCAATAATTTACCTTTATATTGAGTGTTCTATAATGGACCCTAACCTTGGAGCTGTAACTGGCTTGAACAGACAGTTTCAATTTGTATTTTACGCTTGACAGGTTTTTGTATGATACTTTGATAGCCTGAGGTTACAGCCAAATATACCTTTACCTAAGTTTTTAATGAATAAATTCCCTCTCTCTCTTCTAGTGTAGTAACTGAATAATAGTTCTATATATATCTGAATGCACATTATCGGCGCATTGCAACATGGTTTTTCGACTGCCATTTGCATTTTGAAAAGTAAATAGGTTAGTGCATTATGAGAACCCAAATTTTGATCACATACAAGGAAAAGATAATGTTGGCACTGGACCGTTGGAGATATATCCTTTCAGGATCAAAGTTTACTGTGCTGAAGTTCTTTATGATGGCAATTCTCTCACGTATCGAAGTCGATTCTTTAAATTTCTTCCATTTTAATGCTATCGATTTTCTCTTTTTTTTTTTGGTAAAATCACTATACTTCTCTTAGTGCAGCAGATTGCTGTAAAAATCGTTCAGATAGTGAAACAAGCATGAAATTTGGCACAAACATTCCTAAGACTACGCTCTCTTAGAAAAGGGCGCTGGCCACCTGAAAATCCAAGATGGCGGCTATTTTTCAAAATGGCCGCCATCTATGTTGAGATTCACTGGTTTGGGAGCATCTATTGGATGGAATATGCCAGTTTTTTTTTTTTTAAACCTCGACTTTTAGGTTATAAAAATGTTCCATACCACACATTTTATTGAAAACCCTTACTAAATGAATTGTAACCAAGATGGCGTACAAAATGGTTGCCATAAAAGTTTTTTTTTCTATCCACAGCGCTAGCAGACATAGAGACCAACTGTTTTTATTTAATGGTATATTCATGTGATCAGACAGTTTAACTAATATGCTATTTTCAACTGAAATAGTAATGGTATGGTCACATACAACATTGTGTCTAAGACTGTAACCATAAAAAGAAAAGAAGAGAAATACGGACTAAACGCAACCAATCTATGTATAGGTCTCTCAACCTACACCTTTGAAAAATTCGAGGATAAGAAGGTAGGCATAGCATGACACGTTGGATGCTCAAGCTAGATTATCTACTGAAGAGAGGGCAATATTTATCTAGACTTCACATTTGCAGGTGCACAGAGCTGTGCAGGGAAGACCCAGCTTGTAGCACTTGCACCTTTCCCGACAGCCTGCTTTGCATCCACATTTGGTAAGCTGTTGGCAACTCTTGGCTAAGGGCGAGTTGGTTGTCCAGAGGACTTGCCATGCTTCACCAGACTTTTGCCATCCCCACTCAGCAGGGTTCTCTGGCTGTGGCTGACACTGGGTGGCCTGCCCCCACACACAACCAGCCTGGTACGCAGCACGCTTGGTGTGTTGGAGGAGAGCTCCCCTGGTTGGTGGAATGGCCTCATATGCCCTTTGTTTTCTGGCAAACATATCAAGTCTAGCCTCATCCACAGTGCCAGCAGTGCTGGATCTTTCATACATAAGTATGACAAACCTCTCCAGGACCTTCAGGTCACTCTCTTCCACTCTGAGAGGGTAGTGACTCAGTTTGGAGAACACAGTGGAGGCCTCTGGAAAGATGTTCCATGTCTGCCAGGCGGTCTTCTTGCCCTTGCTCCGGAAGGCTGACACTGTATCACAGCCTGTGAACGCATGGAAGAAGAGCATGCCATTCACCTTCTCCTGGCCCAGAGAGTTGCACAGGTCATGCACAGCAATCCAGCGCAGGCTCTGGCCTTGGCCAAATGCCACCCATAGCTTCTCTAGCCCTAGATTGTGGAGAGTGGAGAAAGCACTGACTGCAACGACAAGAACATCTGTGTCATTTGCTTTAACCGTGATGGTCTTGGCTCCATGTTCTGTGGCATATTTGGCATGGAGAAAGATGCGGGTGTCAGCTTCCTCATGAGAGCACTTTTCCAGTCCCTGAAGACTAGCCTCATGAGTGCTGAGGACAGCAGACCCTTTCGTGGCAATGACAACATTTGTGGCAGACATCTGGGCAACTTTGTCTGCCAGGAACTGGAACAACTCTGTCTTGTTGGCATCGTGTCTTAGGAAATTGCGCCAGTTGGATGGAATTGTGTTCTTGTCTGTCACCTTGCGCCTTCCTCCTTGACCACGTTGGAGCCTGGTCTCAGCTTTGAGGCTGGATGTATTGTATACATCAAATACAAGATGTGATGATGTGTACTTGCTGCTATAGGATTGTATCACAGGCAAGAAGTCGCAAAGTGCATAGCCCTCAAAGGTCTTTCCTTTCTTTGGTGGCAAGGCATGGACCAAAGCTGATCCATCTACAATGAGGACATCAGTCTTTGGTTCTTTGTCTTTTAGTGTAACATGACTCTCCAGGACCGAGGTCAGCTGAGACTTCTGACATGTGTACAGCCTACCACCCTCACTAAGGGAAGCTGGGAATGTTTGATTCTCGTGCTGGAAGAATTCCTGCAGATCACATTCACGGCTCTGACAGGATATAAATAGCTTTGAGAAAAGCTGGCAATCCTCCTTCAGAAGTTTCTGCTTTGACTGTTCTACAGGAGCAGCTTCTTGCCTGAAGAAGTCAGTTCTGTTCTTCTTTATCGGCTCATAGAAGGAGACTGCATTGTTTGCCAAAGAGTCTGAAAACTTCTGAAATTTAGTGCGGCCTCTGTCAAGGTGTGTCTGTAGAAGTTCTGCTGAGCTGGGGTGGGCAATGTCTTTGTTGTCAGTGGAATACAGATCCTGGCTCTCTTCCTGAAAAGGACTTCCCAAGTGTTGCAAAGCCAATGACAGCTTGCTGACTCTCTCCAAGAATGTCTTCTGCGCATGAGGTGTTTGTTCATGGTGTGTTGTCTGCTCATTAGACTCCTTACTTTGAACCTCTGTTTCGTATGCAGACACCAAGCGGATGATCTCTGGGCCAGCCACCATCCATCTTCTGAGTGCTGACGGATCTTCAGTCAGCCCAATGGCTCCGCCATCAGCCTTTATAAAGGCATTGGTCTGCTCATGAGCTTGGTCAAGAGCCATTGCTGAGAACTGGCGACTGGTCTTGTGCACAACAAAGTTGCCAGCCTTGAACTCCTTGTGCAACTCTGGGTGTGAACTCTCTAGGGTAAGCATGTCCCTGAGGTGAATAGGCAGCCAACGAGCATAGTTTGTATTATTGTTGGAAAAGAAGTAGGGTATCAGCTCATGCAATGCCTGGCAGTAGAGGACAAAATTGGCCTCACGGAAGGACCTGATCAGTAGGAATATCACAAGTTCCATAGACAACACCATGTGCCAGAAGTGGAACTGTGGACTCTGCTGTCTTCGAAGGTCACACCACTCCTCAAACTCTAATGCCTGCTCATTGTTGTTTGCTTTCTCAGCACAGTAGTCAGTGTATGCTGTCCTCAGGAGTTTGTACAAACTAGAGGCTGTAACCTGGTGCATCTGCCGTGTCCTGGTTACACTTGCAGCTGACAGGAAGGATTCTGCAGTTCCAGATGAAGCAACTCCTGCCTCCACCAGAGCTCCTGTCCAACCACTGCCATGAAGAAGAGTACCAAGAGATGTCATTGCTGCCATCTCAATGTGCAGACCACCAAACATTACCAGATACTTGTCTTCGCCATACTGATCAGTGCCATTTAAGTCCCGTGTGATCTGTACACCATCCGGGTAAGTACATGAACCATCATGTACAGCCCCCATACCCTTGGCTCGGCTCTCCCGCGCTGGCACATCCTGTCAATTCAGGTGCGGCTATCTAACTATAGCTGGTCTGGGGCTGTTAGAAAGCATTTGGGACACTAAACTAAACTATACTACAACTACTAGTCTAAGACTACAGGATTAGTAAAGCTGGATTAGCTGGCACTGAACCCCATGCTGAGTTACACAGCAGTGATGTCACCAGTGTGCCCTGGTTGTGTGCAGACATACACTCTTTTACATTTATTAATTTTCCTTCAAAATTGATGAGTTATTCGAAAGAGATGGCCTCATTAGGATCTAAAACCACAGAAACCAAGATCCATGCTTAAAACGATAATTGTTGAACGGGCATTATTTCTCATTATAATTATTGTTTCTACCTTTTCTTGGCAGCCATATAGCCCCCATATTTAAAGGTAAACTGTACTGGGAAGCTACAGAAACATAATATTCACAAGCAATAGTATGGAAGAGCTTTACCATATTGCTAGAAGCAAATACATGCCATTCTAGTGAAAAATTAGCCAAAATCTGTCGATACTGGCCGCCATCTTGGAATTTGGCCGCCATATTAAATTTTTTGCGTGGCCAGCGCCCTTTTCTGATAGAGGGAACTTTAAAGAGCACTTGTGCAAAATTTCATGCTTGTTTCACTATCTGAACGATTCTTATGAAATATGCAATTATCTGCTGCACTATCTGGACATCCACTTATCTCTTCATTTTCTTTGGATGGCAGGCACAACATCCAATAAACTCTACTATTTTTGTTTCTCTGACTCCTATTAATAACTTTTTCTATTATAACTTCCAGATCCGGCTATCAATCAGAAGTATTGCTACCACCACTGCTTATTGCAAAAGTTTCAGAACTGATATAGAACCATTTTATTTGTACGCTTATATATATGCATGCATGTAATACTAGAGTTGCACAGTTCAAAGAGTATTTATTTTTCCTTACTACATCTTGAAATTCTCTTCCCGTTCTAATTATCTTCTGGCTCTTCTAGTTTTGTTTCCTTTCAGAGGAAGGAAGATCACTTCCTAGAGGTTCACATCCAATCCTTTCCGTTCCACCTTCTTTTTCTTGTTTCCATTTGGTCTGGAAAAAAAAACACTCGTATTGCGATGTCTGCCATATTATCCTTCTGATTACAACTTTGTATATATATATATATATATATATATGTATATATATGTATATATATATAATATATATATTATATATTTTTTTTTTTTTTTTTTTTTTTTTTTCTGGAACACAAGCCTTATTTTTTGTAACACATACACATACAAAGGGTGTGGCTAACCCTTTTCAAGATCAATAAAAAAGATATTAATACAAAAAATATTCTATTTCTGAAATTTTTCACAGAAAAAAGACTCCTTCCGCTTCCGTTTGACCATGAAACATACTTTATTAACTTATATCTTCTTACTGTAAAAATTAATAAAAGAAAAACACTGAAAATTTTATTATTTGTTCAAATTTTCAGAAAAAAATTTCCATCTCAGATTATATGAACTTTAAGAAAAAGCCTTCCTTCCAGGGTGCAATGGTTCCTTCAGTTGTCACATACTCGGCTCTTAGGTCTCTGGCACCAAAGCTCACTCTGACGTAGAGAGATAAAAAATTGGTATATCTTTAGCACAAAAAATTACAATAATTTCACTTTATGTTCTCTGATAACTCTTTACTCTTTTGAATGCTTATTAAATAATGTTTAGAGTGCGTATTGAGGTTGTGGAATGACATATCAAGACATTTAATATATATATATATATATATATATATATATATCTCACCAGGGGAAGCATAGGGAAAGGCGTCGTACTCAGGTACATTTATTTTGCCAACGTTTCACGATTCATAATCGCATCCTCAAGGCTATAATAAAGATACAAACGAACTTAAAACCAAGCACTGCATAATCCATTAAAATTACGCAATACTTAATCAAATTTAATGAACATCAGCATGTAGAAAGCTTGAAAATAATTTATGAACAACTTAAAACAGGAAATTATACTAAACATTAAAAATATGTACAAAATATCTATAAGATTCTAAAAACAGTAAAGAATATTTAAAATATATAAAACATTTGATTAAATATTGCGTAATTTTAATGGATTATGCAGTGCTTGGTTTTAAGTTCGTTTGTATCTTTATTATAGCCTTGAGGATGCGATTATGAATCGTGAAACGTTGGCAAAATAAATGTACCTAAGTACGACGCCTTTCCCTATGCTTCCCCTGGTGAGATGTACCTAGAGCTGCAGCTCCGTCTTCTAAGGATATATATATATATATATATATATGTGTGTGTGTGTGTGTGTGTGTGTGTGTGTGTATAATTTAATATTTCAATATTACTTACCACGAGTGCAGCACAGTTGGTACAGGTAGGATAGAAGTGGGACTGGCACACAGGTCTCTGACACTTCATGCACCAGATGCTTGTCTTCCCGTCCGAAGAGATGGGGCCCTCTGCACAGTGCACCTGAGGGTGCCTACATTGTGCAAGTACTTGGCCTACTGGGTATTGTGTACTGGCCACCGTGGGAGGTCACAGACGGTAGACATCAATACTCTTAGGGGCCTTGGGAGAGTTGCAGATGGCAACCTCTTCTCTGCCCGTGGCCTTATTAATTCTCGTGTAAGGTGTAGCATGAAGCGATGGAATTTTGGAATTTGGTGCATCCTGTTCTTTGCAGATTTGCAGTGTGCACTATCTTGGCATTGATAACAGCAGCATTTATCAGTCAGTAGAGGACACAAAGGGGCCATCCCTTAGTTTTTCTGTTGCAAGAGTGCAATGCACACATCTCATCAAACGCATCCACCCCACCTTTTGGTCTTATTATAAAATTCAATGATTTCAGGCTTTCCTATCTCTCCTAGATTAGGTTGGGTATGTATAGCAGATAGCAAAAGGACCAGCTTCTTATTACCCTTATTTCCTACCGGAGGCACGTAAGAAACCAGGGTCATGTCTTTTGTAAAGAAAAATGCACTTGACCCAGGTTCATGATCATCTTTGGTCCTCATCTTATCTGGCAACTCTTTTTTGTTAGCCTTCAATGTTCTAAACAGTGCCATACCACGGTTTTCCAGAAGGTCAGTGACTAGTGGTACCGATGTGAACCAATTATCTGTTGTCACATTTCGGTTTGACTGGTGGTATGGCCTGGTAAGTTCCTTGGTAAGATGATGTCCCAATCCTATTCCAGCTGCAATCTGTGTCTGATCCATTCCCAGGTATGGTATACATACCAGTATGTATTTTGTCTTGCAATAATTTATGAGGTCCAGCTTTATACCATACTTGGCCGGTTTACTTGGGCTATACATTCTGAATGGACATCTTCCACGAAACCCAAGCACCTGCTCATCGACACATAGATTCTCAGAGGGTGTGTAGTGGGAATGACAGATCTTCATAAAATTTTCAAACAGTTCCCTTATAGGTGCAAATTTATCTGCCTCCCTCCTTGCCTCTCTTGTTTGAGGGTCATCAAACTTTAAACAGTTGAGTATAAACTCAAAACGGGCCTGGGACATAGCAGCATGGTACAATGGTGCACCAATGTCAACAGACCACAAGTCACAGGTTGACATATGGCCATCCTTCTGGCATCCATGAAATATTAATACCCCGGTGAATGCCAACAGTTCATCCCGTTCCAGTTTCTTGTGTTCTACTTATCTGCTTCAATTTCAGTCCTCTTGTTTGCTCACCGAGAGATTAGTCCAGGAATGAATCATCAATGAATAAGTAAAGGCACTTCTCAGGGGTGTCGGCAGCCTTCAATTCCGCATTAGGTCTGGGGTTGGCGGTAACACTGTTTCTTGCTGCTACCCGTTTGCACGTGGCCTGTTGACGAGTACTCCATCTGAACCCAGACTTACTAGCAAGTTTAGAACTATCAAACTGTACTAGAGGTGGAACATCAACATCAGCATTTCTCCTACGTCTACACGACCACTGGCTATAGGGGGAGCAGGAGCAACAGTAGCCGCGGTAACTACGGGGGAAGCAGCATGAGCAGCATTTCCAGGGGTTGCTACAGGGGGAGCAGCAGCAGCAGAGGTGGAGGGTATAGCATCATCAGGATAGTTACCAGGGTGTAATCCAACAATTTTGACTTTTTTCTTTGGGGTT
>JANJGK010000016.1:6391243-6441243 GCA_039081455.1 Macrobrachium rosenbergii
TAAAAGGAAATATTACGAGAAGAATTAAATTCCAAAGTTATAAGAAGAATAAACACGGGAAGGAATCTAGCCTTCTCCTCTGGATAGAGGTGCCAAAGTTCTTCGTAGGATAAAAGGTGAGGAACTGTGCCAGAGGATAAGTTCTTTTCAATGTCAGAGTAATTTAAAACCAATTGGCGATTCCCTCTTTTCTAGACTTATGGAAACCTTATCGCAAATATATTTTTGCTACAATGACGTTAAAAGTAATGGAAGTCCCACTTATTGATTTCTCTTTGTGCAGCTGATCACATTAGTGGTGTATTTATAAACAAAGTAATTGTTAGTTAGCCTATGCCTTCGTTTTAGTTTTCTGTAAAAGAAAACTATTGTGCCGGCTTTGTCTGTCAGCCCACCCTCAGATCCTAAAAACCGCTGAGGCTAGAGGGCTGCAAATTGGTGTGTTGATCACCCATCCTCCAATCATCAAACATACCAAATTGCAGCTCTCTAGTCTCAGTAGTTTGTATTTGATTTAAGGTTAAAGTTAGCCATAATCGTGCATCTGACAGCGATATAGGACAGGCCACCATCGTGCCTTGGTTAAAAATTCTCGGCCGAGGCTCATACAGCATTATACCGAGACCACCGAAAGATAGATCTATTTTCGGTGGCCTTGACTTGATTATACGCTGTACAGAAAACTCGATTGCGCTGAAGAAACTTTGGCGAATTTATTACTTGTTTATTTTATCAACACATCTAACTCTTATGAGTGCATAATTAATAATCTTAATAGTTACCCAAACTAAACTGATTAAATATGGCATTTAACAAACTCAGAACAACTTTGCCCAAGTAACGTTCCTTTTTCAATGTTTCAGTCTCTCAATAAGTAGATTTTCCAGTATCATTGCCGAATTCGATGTTAATTATTTAGACTAAAAGAATCTGTGATCAGATTGCGTCAGTTACTTCGACTAAACGAAATCTTTGGCCAGCTTTACTGATGAGAATACTGTCTATTTTTCAAAGCAAGGAAACAGTCAATAATAAAGGTTACGGTGACTGATATCTTTTATCGTAATAGTCCAGGAATTGCTTAGAATTTATTAATGAGTCAAGATCAAAACCCCGTTAAAATTGACACCAGTATACCGGGAGCAATTTTAATAACAGTTGCAGTTCAAAATGTGTTAATATGTGAGTTTCGTTAGGAAGGAGGCGCAAGATTGCTACATTATCAAGACTGGTCCTTTATATTTAGAAAAAGGGTAAATGAGTGATTTGTCAGTAATGTAGCCCAAGAGGTAAGTGATGAAAGGTGATTAACCAATAGAAAGATTAGAACCCCAGACCTTAACAAATATTCAGCATTCACTGAAGTTGATAAGGATCAAATAAAAGGCAGAAGAAAAATGCTTACACATATCTAAAGTTAAAGCAGAGGAGAGACAGACAGAGCATAAATCTCATATCACTTTTGCAAACAAAAGATTCAACAAACTCCTTCACATTTGCATATATAGTAGGAATGCCTTCTATATAGCTATGTCTTTCTTTCCTTTTTTATTCTATTGAAAAAGTTCTCTTACGTACATTACTTTCAAGCAAAATAAATAGCCAATCACGGCAGCAGAGTGTGGGATGAAAATCCAATAGCAATGCCTCAGGTGAAATTGCAGTGGCCCAAATAAATAAGGTATTTGGAAACTATGTCTTACTTAAACTCGGTGCTGACAATTGCGACAAATGAAGAAGCCTGATACTTCTCAAAAAAAGTAAAATTTAACCCAGTTAGATCGCTGAAATTCGCGAGTCATTGATTAGCGAAAGACAGAAATACCTATAATATGAAATCGATGTCGAAAATGAGATTTGGGCTAATGCAATTCTACTGGGTAAACAAACAAAAACTGAGCGTCGGATAGAAAACAAAATGTGAGTGAAGAAATAGGTTCCTATGTCCATAGCAGCAACCATTGGCAGAAGCATAAGAAACAAAGAAATAGATTTCGATTTATATTCAAGCAAACGCTATTCGCCAAGTAGTACCTTTAATTTGATGACTGACGAATTTCTGTAAATAGTCAAGAACAGTTCTTCGCCTTTGCCGTAGAATGAATTGAAAGATGTTTGCTCCATTTAAGAGCATAATATTTCAACATTATATTAAAATTTGACCTTGTAGCAACATTACTTGGAGGAGATTCTTTCATATTCTTTCTCTCTTATTTTTTCAGTTATATAACCTCTGTTTTAATGTACGTAAGAGGAATAGGGTCTTTAGTTACAGGATTTTTAGCATCAAGATTATCGATTTAATCACCCTTGCATTCGAGCAAAGCTTTAGGCAATCCTACTCGTACCATTGTAGATACTCACTGGAACTCTGCCTAAAAATTCGAAGTAGTATAGACATTTTACTTATTACCACATTATTGTCATAGAGGTTATTACTTCTTATTTATGTGCTTAACAAGTGACAATATTTTCTTAATATTCCATTCGATTTCTTCATGGTACAGGAATTAAAAATCAAAGCTAGATATTCACTAGGGTTATTGTGTTACTTTTTTCGTTGTATGGCAAGAGCTATTGTAATTCATTTTATTTCAATCTCTAAAGTCAGTTTTTCAGGCTCTTCCATCCATAAAGGCTACTGTGAAGTTTCTCTTACTATGAATATTCTCTTCGTAGGTTCATTTGGAGTAGCTGAGACTCAAGCGTCATCTAACAATGAACTGTTAGAGTAATCGTAGTTTGAATTCCCACGATACTCTGCCAGTTCCTCGTGTACAAGTTGACTTTACAATATTTTATTTTATTTTATTTTATTTTTACAAACGGATAATAATAAAGTGGATGTTTGGCAACAAAGGCATTTCCTTCCTTCATTTGAAAATATCGTCTGAAACCAGTGTAAAAAAAATTTAATTTAATTTAAAATCTAACACTCTAGCTATTCGTACGCACTATTCGATAACGTTAATTGACAGTCAGAAAATTAAACCAAATAGAGCTCTCTCATGTTGCAAATACAAATGGTCTCATTTACAATGTTATTCAATCATTCTAATTATGAACTAATATACTATGCGCTTGAATATATTGTTTTCTACAAATGAATCTGTTCATTAACAGCATACTGTGCAAATAAATTCTTCGTTGAACATATTTTGTTTATTCATAAAACTTATAGAAAGCTTCCTAACACTCCACCAATTAGATGTTTCATCCAGTAGATGAAATTTTATTTAAATATTCAATAAAAGCAAAAATATTTCCAAAAAAAGACAAAATAAATCAGTTTAAAAGGCGATGATAAAAGACACAATGAATAATCTTGTATTATTCAGCTTAATGAACAACACCAATTAACAGACTTTAAGAAAGTGAACAAAAACTATGATTTGGATGTAACTGAATGTTAATGATTCTACTAAAAGAAAACATCTTGTTATGCATCTTGAATAAGCGCTGAGCTACTAAAGTAGAAAAGGGAACAAGAGGTAAATAAAAATGACCCTTGCTCTGGCGCGTAAAAGCACTGAAATAATTTTTTTTCCAATTGTATTGCTTTATGTTTCTCGTGTATGGCTAAATAATGTCATTCCTAAAATATCTTATGAAGAAACAGAATGCCGAGAAATCCTCCCCTTCATCATTATATTGATTTTTCAGTACCATGTGTAAAAAACGCATCTTTTAGACGTGAAATTACAGTAGCCCTAAGCACTTGTGCCCGTATGTTAATATCAAATTTGTATTTAAAGCTCCTTTTATAATAGGCAGACATTTCAATTTCAAAGACGCCTTTCCGGAATTGATGAGCTCTTCCGTTGTTCATAAATATACTTGTCCAAAATGTTATTCCAGGAAATTACTTCGGATCTACCCAACGCTCACTAAAAGCCAGCATCGATTCCCATTGAAGTGTCAGTCATCGCTCTGGTTGCATTTGATAACCAGAAGAGTTCTCAGCTAAACTTTTTTTTTTTACTGTACATTTTCCGTGTTATATCCTAAACTGTTCATAGTCCTGGTTAACTTTTATCTTAAAACCGCTACATAATTATTATTTTATTTTAATTTTAGCCTAGCGACTCTTATATTACGTAACAAAATATCTTATAGATATTAGCTATCTAAGCACATTTCAAGATTGTACAATTTGACTTTATTTGTAACCCTGATGACGGGAAGAGATTCCCAAAACGTTGGTGAAAATAAGAGGATGATATAATTTCCGGTCTCCTCGCTTCCATATTTAATTTTTATATTCCTGTAATGTAACCCTAAGAAAGAGAAAATCTATAAATCTATATATCTGAACACACACACACACACACACACACACATATACATATATATATATATATATATATATATATATATATATATATATATATATATATATATATATATATATATATATATATATATATATATATATATATATATATATATATATATATATATATATATATATATATATATATATATATATATATATATATATATATATATATATATATATATATATATATATATATATATATATATATATATAGAAGGATGGATGATGACAATCAACAGCCAAAATATAGCCATAAGGAACTTGAGGAAGAGATCTCACATTGACGGGATGGCAATGGGAAGCCCATTTTTGCTAATATTTTTGTGCCATCTGGAGGAGCAATTGCTGGACAATTGCCCTCTCGCTTACCACCTATTGTTTTACAGTTGGTATGTGGATCATGCCTTTCTCTTGTTAAGAAACAGGGAACTGGCCAATGCGTTCTTGGAAGTTGCTAACTCGGCCCATCCCAATATAAAATCTACAATCGAGTACGAGAAAGATAAGCAACTCCCCTTCCTAGACACTATGGTATCTCGTGATGATATTAGTTTTCACACCTCTATTTTTAGGAAAAAGACCTTTTCCAACTTCGGTGTGAATTTCTACAGTTTCTGTTGCTTCGATTTTATGTTGAACTCCGTAAATACACTCCTCCACAAGGAGTATTCCTTAACCTCGAAATGGTCTGTCTCCCACAAAGAAATTTCGTTTTTGTACTATTATTTCTCGGAGAATTGTTTCCCTTCGCGTCTGTTATATAAACAGCTAAGTAAGTTTCTCAATAATAAAATCATGCCGAAAATTAGGTCTATAACAGTCGCAAAA
Organism: Macrobrachium rosenbergii; assembly: GCA_039081455.1. Lineage (NCBI taxonomy): Eukaryota > Metazoa > Arthropoda > Malacostraca > Decapoda > Palaemonidae > Macrobrachium > Macrobrachium rosenbergii. The sequence goes on from JANJGK010000016.1 coordinate 6,396,411, forward strand.
ATGCCCTCTAACAAAATAATAATTTAGAAAAAAATATCATTGCCATATTTGCTGAGCGTTAAAATGAAGTTATCCATTTGAGTGTACAGAAATTGTACATTCTTAAAAGCTTTAAATGTTTACTGAGTGTAATAATCCTATAGTTTGGAAGAAACAAATTTTAGCATTATTAGTGGAGCGGGTAACTAAAAAAAATAGGGGAAAAGTGCAAATGGTGATACAAGCACGAAACTTGGCTCAACTATTCTTCTTGTCCCTTGGTCTCATTATCAACCTCCGGCCACACAAAATTTTGCCATTTTCCAAGATGGCCGACAGGTTTTCAAAATGGCATCTTGTGGATATTTGAATATTGGTATTTAATTGATTAATCACATTCAAATCCCTAAGCCACTCCCAGTTTATATTAAAGTATTAAAAACAAGCCTTTATATATGTAGATGCATCATTTCTCTGCATAGAAATATCCAAGATGGCTGTCACTATATCAAAACTGTCTGCCAAAATGCCAAAAATTGGTACTTAAGCTCATATATGAGGCTAAAGGTCGGGTAATACATGGATTTGTGGTAACTTCAGCCTGATCAGTTCATTTTTTGTAGATTAGATATCAATTAATTCCCAGTTAATTAATTTTCATACTCATTTAGAAAAAAAAATGGGTAATAAGCTTAATGTAAAAGTGTAATAGTGTAGTGTCAGTGTACTACCAGGGCACACTGGTTGACATTATAGCTGTGAAACTCAGCATGGCGTTCATTGCTAGCTAATGGAAGAAATTTGTTATTAGTTTCCCAAATGCTGTTTAGCTAGCCCCACTTCAAAGTTAAACAGCTGCACCTGAATTGACAGGATGTGCCAGCACGGGAGAGCTGAGCCAAGGAAGATGGGGCTTTAGTCTTCTAGATGGTGTACAGATCACATGGGAATTAAATAGCATTGGATGAATGATCAGGCTAGGGGTAGGATTATGACATATCTGAGCCTTATTGTATCCCATATCTGAAAGTCATATATCTTATATAGGTGGTAAAAGGATAAACCCTCGGCCTATAGAACAAAAGCAATGACAGGACAATCTTGAAAGTCAGCATCTTTCCTGAAGGGAGAGAGTATGACTAACTGGAAGCTTTGTTGCTTGTGCAAAGAGAACACACGTGAAAGACTAGTTAATGCACTTGGTGCTGGCTGTGTTACCCTTGCTATAAACATTCCTGAATTCTATAAGTTAAATGCATTGCCTATACCATTTCATCCCCAAAGGCTTGATGAAGGTGATGGAATTCTGCAGACCTTTGAAAATAACAAAGCAACATATCATGAATCATGTATGCTGAAGTTCAAAACAACAAAAATAGAAAGGAAAAGAAAGTTATTGTGTAAGACAAATGAAGATGATGCCCCATCAGCAAAATTCCAGGAAGCAGAAGAAGAAATTGAGCTAAGCTGTGAAAGCTGGATCAGAAAATGAGAATCAGTGTCCTCAATGCTACTTTTGGAATCTTGTGCTTCGGCTAGAACTTCTAGTGTTTGTTTTCATCAGGTCATACCGAGAGTCTAATTTCCAATTGTACAAAGATGTGCTGCAGGAACTCATTCCTTTCTCCTTTGCCCTGGACCATGTACATTATGCGAGGTGGCTTTCAGTTCATTTGAGGGACAGGTAGGCTATCCAAAATGACACATTTGATGAGTTCACAAAGGGAAATTTCACTGCCCACAAAACCACTTGGCCTTTTTCCTCAATGGCTATAGACCAAGCACTCGAGCAGAATAATGCTCATATGAAAGAAGATGGGGTTGCCGTTGGCCTATTTGAAGATGAAGATGCTCTCAGAAGGTGGACAGTGGCTGGACATGAAGTAAGCCGCCTGATCATTGAGTTTGAGACTAGAAGTGATGCTGATCCAAAATCCGAGGGTAAGCATCATGATGAAACTGAAACTGTGCAGAAAAGGTTTCTTGAAATGGTTGAAAATCCGGCAAAAAAAAAGCAAAGAAATGAGCAACCCTCTTGAGGAAGATTCAGTGGATCTGATTGTGCTATACAGCCATGAAATTATGAACAGCAAAGTTAGTGAATCCTTGAGACCTACGAAGGGCCTTGGACAGACATAATTCACAAACTTTATTGAGAGGCTCAAGACACCCAGCAAATTCTATGAATCAGTACACAAGAACAAAATTCTATTGTTCAGTCGCAAGATGTCAACTACAGAATCCAAGGGCAAACATTCACTGCAAACCATAAAGGATGATTGTAATCTATTCTCACACCTCTTCATGTCATGCCAGAACAGACAGTGTGATTTAAATGAATTCTTTCAACATGAAAATCAAAATTGCCCACCACCACTGGCACAGAATGGACAGATGCATCAGGGCACCAAGTCACAGCTGCTGCCTCTACTAGAACAGCATGCATCAGACATCCCTGACAAAGAGCCTACCGCTGATGTTATCATAATGGATGGTGCAGCCCTTATAAATGCTCTGAGACCAACCAAGGGGTCTGCATTTGAGTCTTATGCTAAAGAAGTCCTATCCAAGACTCAGAAGCACCTACAAAAGTAAAAGCAAACACACATTGTATTTGATGTGCACAGGACAGACAGTATGAAAGCACAGACAAGACAAAAAAGAGGCACAGGAGTTCGCCGGAGAGTAAAGCTAGCCATACACCTGCAGATTTGATCGCTCAGTTTCAGCAGATTTGATCGCTACGGACCAAATCTCCTAACTATCTGCCTGTGTATGGGGCGATAAAGATAAAACCTCGCACATCAAATCGCTCATTTTGATCTTCCATCATGTTGGAAGTTTTTACCCCCGTACAGATTTTATCGCTGAGTCTATGGATAAATGCGAGAGTTCTTTCCTTCCACAGGTTGAATAGTCAGTGTGTGGCTGACAGCAGGAGAGATAGGTTGTGCCCTGAGCGGTGTCACCATGGTTTGTGTACCTTCATATACTGGTCTCGTAGGGCATGCCATAAAGCTCTGCAGGTTTCAGGTATGATGTTTCCCAGAGACTGTGCAGAAATAGCAGTTGAAAATTTAAGATCCTCCAAAGACCTCCCAGTTGCCAGGAATCTCAAGGTTGCTATTAATCTTTGTTCGGAACTGATTGCCTTTCTGAGCATCTATCCTGCTTTTGTATGAAGGGGGCAATAGTGGCATGTATTTCTTGGAATACCTCATCTGACATTCGCAAATAATTTCTAAAATCATCTGGGTTATTTTCTTTCAATTCTTTTAGAAGTGTCATATGAGAAAATTCATCTCTTCTTTGAAGCCATTTCTTTGTCCAACACGATCGTTTCCGTTTTCTGGACTTCATAGCACTACATATCACCAAGGTTGCTAATGCTTTTTTCTTATCGTCCATGACTTTTCTGGTTGGTTTGCCCACGTACGCCTGCCACGACGGCTGAACACACACTGGAGGTGGAGTTGGATATCTGAGCAATTTAGTCTGCGCAGTTAGTGGCGAGTAGAGCGGCATATTTCATCTCTCGCATTCCATATCTGTTGGTCATGAGCGATCAAATCTGCAGGTGTATGACTAGCTTAAGTAGCACAGCGAAAATTCCTGGCAATTGGGCCAGCTTCCTCAGGAATGACCACAACAAAACTGAACTATTTGCATATTTGGCAGACACAATCATTTCATCTCAAGCAGATGATACATCATGCATAATTGTCACTAAAGGGGATGCTGCACTTTGTAGCAAAGCTGAATAAGACACTGCTGACCTACAAGGCTGCACTCATGAAGAGGCAGATACTAGAGTCCTTTTCCATGCTGCATATGCTGCAAAGCATGACGATATCTCAAGTGCAATCATATGTAGTACAGACACTGACATTGTCGTCATAGCAGTATCTAGCATGAAAAAAAAACTGGTTTGGACAAACTATCGATTAAATTTGGTAGAGGAAAAGACATAAGATGGATACCTATCCATGAAATTGCAGCAGCCATGGGACCAAAAGCCTCAGCCCTTCCCTTTTTCCATGCATTTAGCGGGTGTGACACGGTGTCTGCCTTTCATGGAAAGGGGGAAGAAGTCTGTATGGCAAACATGGACTGTGTTTCAGCATGCCACACCCACCTTCACCAAACTAAGTTCAACACCAGCAGCTGTAGAAGATGAAGACCTGCAAATTACTGAAGAGTTCACGGTGCTAATGTACGACAGAAGCAGTTGGTATAAAAATGTAAATGAGGCTAGACTTGATCTCTTTCCAAGAAAGCAAAGAGCTTATGATTGCATTCCCCCTACAAGGGCTGCTCTTAGAGAACATTGCAAGAGAGCTGCCTTTCAAGCAGGGCACATTTGGTGCCAGTCTTTAGTATGTCATCCAGTTTTGCCCAGTCCAAGACACTGGGGATGGCAACAGATTGATGGCACCTGGTTTCCATATTGGACAGATTTGCCAATAGTAGCAAAATCTTGCCAAGAACTGAATAAGTGTGGCTGCAAAAAGGAATGCCATGGCAGGTACAAGTGCTACAAACCTGGACTTAGCGGCACAGCTCTCTGTCGCTGCACTTACTAAAACTAACTGATACACAAAACATATTGGTTTCTCTCAGGAGATACATACTTTTTTATCTTTGGAGGCCATTTTGGAAATATGATGTTCATATGGTGGCCATATTGGAAAGGTGGGTTCACTTTATCTCTTCATGACAGTAAGAATGCCAAAATACAAATTCTCAATCATTATATGTATAGCATGCAACTTTTATAGTCTTATGAAATGAAAATATTTGAAATATACAGGAAATTTGCCGCCATTTTGGAAAAGTGTCAGCCATCTTGGATATAGCCAAATATTGAGGTGGCCGGAGGTTGATTTTGATTTATGGGGATAATAAGAGTTCTCATGCCAAATCTGTTGCTTGTATCACCATTTGCACTTTTTTCCCATTATCCCGCTCCACTATATATAAGACCTCTCTCTCTCTCTCTCTCTACCTCTACAAAAAAAAGTGCCAAGCTTAATCTCGAAAGGAAACGTGAGTTATCATCCCCATCACCACCTCTCAGCCCTCCCCTCCCCTCCCCCCGCCATAGTAAGAACGTACATAATAAGAAAATTCACCTCAAGCTATATTTCAATCGTAAAATTCCAACTACAGCTGCACATTTTGTGTCGAGACTGTGTTCTTCTAGAATCATTATTATTTCACCGAATCTACAGAAGTAAAAGCTACATCTAAACAAGTAAAAAAAAATACGCCGAAGTTTCTTCAGCGAATTCGAATTTTCTGTACAGCGTATAATGCTGTATGAAACTCTCAGCTACGGCCTGGTGGTGGTCTGTGTTGTTGGCACCTATAGCGGTGCCAGACTCACGTTCATGGCTAACTTTAACTTTTAATAGAATAAAAACTAGCGAGGCTATAGGGCTGCAATTTGCTATGTTAGATGATTAGAAGGTGAATGATCAACATACCAATTTGCAGCCCTCTAGCCTCTTAGGTTTTAAGATCTGAGAGCGGACACAAAAGTGCGGACGGACAGACAAATAGCCATCTCAATAGTTTTCTTTCAGAGAAAACTAAAAAGGATTGATTCCACTGAGGGCAGCGTCTTTTCACGTCTCTGATAAAAACAGTCGAATTGGCGGACTAGCTGATACTTTTAATAAGCTGACGTTACAACATTTCTGTGCAGACAACGATGACTGAAGTCAACTTTTAACTACTGACTTCCTCAAAAACAAATTTCGTAATGGCAAAGTTAGTCCCTTACCTTTCGACCAAGTCATTATCCGTCCGACATTTCGTTTCTCAACTTATTTTATGCTCATTACATTGCCATGAGATACCTTCGAGAATTCAAAGTAGTTCACAGATCACCTGAACAACATGTGGATTTTCCTTTCCATTTATAAAACCTTATAGATACTAGTAAGGGAAATTGATTGATTCATCTACCAGCGCTTTAGACGTTGCTGATCATAAATTTGTGACATGGGACTTCAGGATAAATTAATCCATTTGACGGTACGCCAAAAGAGCTATAACAATAATGATAGTAACATGCTTTTATAAGGATTAATGAATAAGACGTGCGTGTTTTTATTAATAGAAATAGCCACCTAGTCCTGTCACTGACTGCGACTCTGAATTGAAGTGATTGTTGCATAATTTTGGAGCTTTATTTTTATAGTTTACAAGGCACGATTTTCATTTGTCCTTAAGTCTAAGATTCCATGAAATAAAGGAGAGAGAGAGAGAGAGAGAGAGAGAGAGAGAGAGAGAGAGAGAGAGAGAGAGAGAGAGAGAGAGACAGAGACAGAGAATTTGTTTATCTTTTATTTAAAATTGTTCAATGTACAATATACGTAGTCCCCAATCACAATATTACATGAAATCTCCTCTAGCTACGTTCCTCCAATTGTTGTCAGTACATCACTTTGAGCCTATCTTAAATTCTTTTCTTCTTTTTTTTATTTTATTAATGTTCATCATACAACATTTACCTCCTTATATTTAATGACAATTTTCTTTAATCTGTAATCATACAAAGTACTTAGTCATTAACATTCAAAATGGTTTTGTAATATACGCCTTAGGAAATAAGTTCTACATTTTTAACTTATAATTCTCCATTAACAGCTTTTTCCGAAGATTCCATTTATGTTTTAGAATACTAAATAAAACGTACTCTACTTACTGTATATTCTGTCGTTTGCCATTCCATACTGTTAATAGAGAATCAATAGTAAGAACTACAGCACAATTATGATCTTTATTAGTATTACAATTAAAATAAGAAATAAAAACATGAAGAAAACTTTGATGTCTTAAGTTACATAATGTAATCAAGGTTGTTTTTAAACATTTCACCACCTGTTGCATCTAATCACAAAACCAGAAGATATGAAACACATCCTCTCCACAACCACAATGTGCACATGCATCTATGTTTTATATATATATATATATATATATATATATATATATATATATATATATATATATATATATATATATATATATATATATATATATATATTTAGGGCTTTTAATTTAGAGGGTACAATACTATGTAAATATGTAAATAAAAATTCACGTTCATCCGGGAAGATAAACGGAGTGCCTAAGACTTTCCAGATTCTTTCCCAATTATGTAATGGAAATGCTTTTTCGATTGTAGGCTTAACATTAGGTGCAAATTCTTTATACAATACTTTATCAGATAACACTGGAAGATTTAACAGCTTATGTATACGCCTTAAGAAATCCGTAAACTGAGAGTAAAAGCATGGCGTGTTTAATGCAGTGTTTTTTACTACACCTTTATGTTGCAAAAATGTCGTTGACAACAGTTTTACAAAATATTATATATGCTTTGCGATAAACATCAGTTACACTGATATCACCATTTCGTTTACTCAGGTAAAGTGTATCCTTTCTTATCGGATGATATTTACCTTTCACATATACTGGTATACAGTGGCATTAATTTTACTAATATGTGACCTACTAGGAGGAAGTGTGTCAACTACACACCACACCTTGGATAAAACTAAACAATTCACAGTTACAGCTTTTTGAAATAAGGTTAAAAATCTAGGCTTTAGGATATTGACTGTCTTTTTCACTTTTTCAATAATATGTAACCAATTTTCTTCCCAAAGTTATCCTGATGGAATATGCTCAAGATCCTTATTTGTTTTACTGACAGTATATATGAAATTGACCGGTTATTTTGTCAGACCATAAGCCAAGACCCATGATAACGGTTTTCTTTTTTGTTAAGCAAGGCTCCAATTGCATTTTCGAATTTATTCACAATATCAAGACACTGTGTTAAAGAGTTACCTGATGTAACAAATATATCTGAGTCATCTGCAAAACCTATTATTTTAATCATTACCTTATTACGAAGATCAACAGTTTGCACCTCAATGTCGCACTGAAAAGCTTCATAAAAAGCTTCTTGAAAAGTACAGAAGAGAACCATGGCCAAAGGGTATCCTTGTCTAACAGATCTTTGGACTTCAAATTCACGGAATAACATTAAAACTAATAACTCCTCTATATTGTTTAAAGAGAGTCTCGATAATTTCAATAAATTCAACTGGAAATCCTAATTTTTGCACAATCCTCAATAGAAAATCATTATTTACTCTATCAAAGGCCTAGACTGAGCAATGCTACCTTTGATTTCTCATTATTGACATAATGAATCATATATCTAATAATGATATTACAATAAACAATTGACTTACCAGATCCAACACACAAATAAAGATTGGAGAACACCTTATCAATCACGAAGTGGGACCTGTTCTTTAAAATCTTCGTAAAGATTTTGTGATCGTATTTAATAAAGTAATAGGTCGCCATTCTTTTAATTTTGACAGGTCCCCCTGATTTTCGGATTAGTTTAATTAGAGTTAAATTTTGGAATACAGAGAATTCATAATGCGTTTTCATGTATTTCAATGCCTCTATAAAGTAATTCTTTGTGATTTCCCCGAAGGTAAGATAAAAAAAATTCAATGGGAAGACCATCTCTACCAGGAGTTTTATTTTCATTAAATGATGAAAAGAGATTTTTTTTACTTCATCACAATTCACTTCTTCATTGAGAATTTTTCTATCATGCTCATCTAATACATAGTAAATCTTCTTAAGAAAACAATGTTCCTTTCCAAGACCCATTGATGAGTCTTTTTCTCTGTTTTGACACGTGTCACTATTCACAAGACCTTCATGAAAGTTATGCTCTTATTAAATGACAATCACGTAGGAGAAAATGACTGCGCCAGTTACTTACGCCGTGCAGAAGCTAATGAGGAAGATTGATAATAATACTACTAATACAGTCAACACCAATACGGTTCGCCAGGCAACGGGTTACAATGAAATCTGAGAGCCACCGTAGAAAGTAGGTAATAAGACATATCGTTTCAACTTTCTTTGTTTTTTGAAAGCCTTCCTCACAATCCCAAACATAATTTCCAACGACCAATCCAGTATTATCAAATACAATTTTTTTTATAATGCAGACTGCTCTATGAAGTTTTACGGAGAGAGAGAGAGAGAGAGAGAGAGAGAGAGAGAGAGAGAGAGAGAGAGAGAGAGAGAGAGAGAGAGAGAACCATAACTGGTAGATAGTAGACACTAAGCAGGGGACGGGAGTAGAAGGAGAGTGATTAGACTATGCTGAAGAGTCTTTTTTGTAGCATTTTCACATTCTGTTTTCAGGCTCGCTTTGGGAAACTGTTTTTTCCTCAGAAACGGAAAGAAAATATTAACTAATCAATAGGCTACAAGTAAAAGAGTGCTTTTGAATTTAGGCTATAATCTTACATTCAGAGGTATCACTTCAAATGTCCCATGAGGAAAACAAATGAGTGTTTCATACACAGAGCCTTACAAAGAAACTTCAGTTTTAGTAATGAGCACTACTTGCTAAGGGTGTTTTAATATCCCAAAACATCATTGATTATTAACAATGCTTATCATAACTTTAGATTGTAAATGGAACAACTGGCTATTTTTTATCATTCGAATAAAAAGCTAATAATATTCTGCGTAATGTAAAATAATCCATTAGCAATAAATACATATTTCTTGTTTCAAATTGTCAAAATTAGCCGTATTTTACAAAATAATGAGTGAAGTTGCAAAATATTAAAGCACTTATTTTGTTATAGAATATCAAACCTAAGGAAACAAATAAGCGAATCCTCAGCTTTGTTATAGAATATCAAACCTAAGGAAACAAATAAGCGAAACCTCATCATCCTTTGAGGTTTATTGTTCTACTGAAGAGATTCACTGAAAGAACAGATATTCAAGCGACTGACAAGAGACTTCCTCACTGAGATCGGCTAAAATGTGACCTTATTTAACGTGTTTTCCACCTTGGATTCAAAATAACGTCGTTCCCCTAGTTACAGCAAATAACGTGTGTACTGGTGAGAACATTGGGTGATATAATGCAGGAGGGAGAGAGAGAAAAAATATGAACAGCAGCATCCATTGTTACTTGTGCATATAAACTGTTCGACACATAATCAAGCTATCGAAAGACGAAGAAGCGTGAAATAGGTAGTACAAATATCGTTTACCTCGTTCCAGCTGCACATCAGTGTTGAGTCAAGTCGTCTTTGGCAGGTCGTCCCAATGATTGTTCGTCTTCTGTTTATGCGTTCTTTCTGTTTGTTTGTCTGTATCTCTCTCTCTCTCTCCGGCTGTCTTAACACTTCCCTATCAAACCTTTTTTGTACAACATGAGGTGGGGGGGGGGGGGGCGCCCATTTTGACAATCTGCGCTCTAACACCCATGGAAAAGATCAAGTTTCAACAAAAAAAAAAGCATCAAACCCTCAGCCCATTAAGAGTGGAAAGGCTTTAGCTATCACAGAAAGTATTACTCTGCACCGAATCTTGTTCGTTACCAACAACGCAACAGGAAAGCTAACCAAGCTGACTGATTTGTTTATGCAATCTGAATGTGCAACGACTGTGGTTATCAGGAACTGAGGAAAGAATTTCTTTTCATAAACTTCTCTCTACAGATTTCGACATTAAGTAGAATATCTTGACGATGAAATAAAGACAGGAATTAAGCAAAAGTTCTCTCTCTCGCTAAAACAAACACTACAGTATATGCCATCAGTACAGTCAATTCGTTGACTTGTGACCTTTTTCCAATCACACCAAATCATCGGTCTGAGGGTCTGCTGCAAGTTTCCTTAACGGTTTTATGGAGGGCAGAGACACTAGGCCTACGCTCAATCACGTTCTTTTGTCCGGTCTTAAACATGAAGAACGTGTTTGTACATAAATTAAATGCATTTGATGGGAACAAAAATAAAGGTTAAAAGAAGACCACTGAAATATATGAAGTAATGCAAGAAGAATAGAAACAAAAGATAATAAATATACTACAAGAGCCAGAAGGAAAAATGAAAATCCATGAGCACCTAGAAGTTTCGTGTATTGATTTATACCTTTTCAGTGTAGTGTACTGTACCCTGAATGAGTCTGCGCTTTTTATCTCCTAACTGCTTGTATATTGAGACAATACTTCTTACAAATGTTTGGAATAAACCACAAAAATACTTCAAGGGAAGACCAGGGTGTGAAAATTTACACAGAGTAAGTGTCAGGTTAGCGCAGAGGTACCTGATCACTTTTCATCATTAAAATGAAAAGATAATAATATTTTATGTAATAAATTGAGGTTACATGCAGAATTTTGTGTATATTTATACGGGTAATTTTCAACAATATCAATATATTACAAAGTAATGGTCAAAATGTAAAATAATAGTAAGGAAAACATATTGTTATAGATTTATCTTGATAATTATGTAGCCATTTTCGTTTATGGCTTTCCTTCCAGTCAAGCGATTATTTGAACAATAGCAATATTGAGACGCTTGTTATGAGGCTGTCATTAGGGACACGACTAAAATGTGCCCTTCTGCAAGGATGGGAATGTAAATTGGGGAGCTGGAAAAATAAGTTGATTTTCATTCTAACAAGACGTGAAGTAAGCCATTCGAAGTTCAGGTTATCTGTGATAAGAGTGTGCACACTGAAATGCGTAGATGTAAGTAAATGCATATTTGCGTACACTTGAATCAGACGGTTCTAGACGTGTACAACTACGTGAGAGGGAAATGAATGTAGCTCCCTTTGTTTTGCATTTGAAATTTAATATTTCCCCTTGTAAAAGGTATGCATTTGTCTTAGTTAATAATGTGCATGTTGCCATAAAGGCGCATTTACACCGGTACAACTTTTTGTGTGCACAGGAGGCATGCGCCTATTTCATGGAGAGGAAAGCAGAGGCATGCCTCTGCGCAAGGGGAGGCATGCCTCAAATCTGTGCGCACAGGCCAATGTGCACACACGCACGTAGGCACAAGGGTCTCAGATGGGGAGACTCGTGCAACAGCCGCCAGTCGCACACCAGCCACCATTTAATATACGCGTGTTTACTATATTGTCAGTATGGCGGATTGGTCAAATGAAAAAAAATATTAACTTTATTGAGGATTATCGTTCCTTTACTTGTCTGTGGAAGGCTTATTCCAATAATTATAAAGACAGGGTCGAATGGAGTGATGCCCTGCTGTTCCTAAAAGTTAAATATGTATTTCATAATCAGTTGGAGACATATATGTGAAGTTTTTTAAAAACACCTTGCTTGCCATCCCAACCTCTTCTTATACACTCACACATACCCTCCGACGTGCAAGATATTCATTGACCAAGCACTCACGCCTTTTCCTTCCATTTCGTCTGTCTCAAAATACCACCAGCTGCTGCAGCAGCAACTGCTTGGTCGAGAGCAGACATGTTGATGACTGCTTCACTCTCGGTTTGAACAGAAACAGGCATGCGCACAGAGGCATGTGGCTATGGCATGTGTGAATGTACGTATTGCATGCAGAGAGGCATGCGTAGCTGCACGGTAACTAGGCGCAAAGAGCACCGGTGTAAATGAGCCTTAAGAAAGAATTGTTATGATACTGTTTATGAAAGTTCATGTAAGTTTATGTAAGCTTGCTATCTTATGTGGGCTAAGATAAGCAATATTCTTCCTTAAGTTGTTATGAAACTGTCAAATCTTAATTTAAATGCCACTTGGGTTATGGATGTAAAGCTAGGCTAACTGTTTTGTGCAACAATTAAGTTCGGCAAGAGTACAGTGTAGCTTAACTTAGCCTAATGATTGCATGCTGTTTGGTATAAGAATGAAACCTTAAATGAACTTTCATATTACAGGGAACCAGTCATGAAGACGAGTTTTAGGCAGGAACGAACCAATTGTAGAAGGGAACAATTGTGGAAGGAGCCCAACTAGGAATTAGAAGCCTGCTTTAACCATGTATCTAACTACTGGAAAACACTGATCTATCAAGTTGGGGAGTAAAACCCTATGCCCTACCCTTCTTTTGTATCCTCTGACCTCCATATATGTCTCTTGTGGCTGGGGTATACTACCCCTTTTGTGATTTCATCACCTTTTTGCCTGTGATACTTTATTAGCATAGGCCAAGGTTAGAATTGACGTGTATAATCTTATTTAATTGTCCTAAATGAGTGGTAGCCTTCAAATGGAAAACAGAAAAAGTAACATATCAATAGATGCAAAAGAAATGTCATTATATATCGTGACAGTAGTGTACAATGTATTTATCTGTTTTAGATTGATATATCAACCCCAACATCCTAAAGTTTGGCCATAAAGCCATTGCCTTTTTTTTTTTTTTTTTGTAGGTATGATCTAAACCATGGTATTTAGGTGCATGTTACCCTCGCCTTAGGTATTGTAAACCTGGGATAGTATATCCTATGGTATTGTAGACTATACTGATTTTTTGGCTTGCACACTTTCTATAACATAACCAGGGAAATGGAAGCCCAGAGCTCTCAGATGCAACAACTGTGTGATCAGTTATTGGCATGAAAAGGAAAAATGGTCAGTTTATCAAACTCTATGCCTGTCACTTCCACACCACTCAATTCCAACAGAGTTAATAGTTCAGACATCAACTCATTTATTACAGTAGACACAGCAAACATAAGAATGGCACCATACAATAAACAAACCTCACTAGTGACACACAATTTATCAAATAATACACAGTCAGTAATTCCAAATAATCCATTCCAGGGCAGTAACACAGAGAATAGCCCTTTTATCCCATTGTGTAAGCTGAATAAGCCTACTGATAATTATGCTCAAGGATTTGTTTTAAAACCCAAGGATTTCCTGATGTTGAAGTTGTCAAAGTTACAAGGTGTGGGGACTGATACAGACTTGCTATATTTTTTTATAAAGTAGATTTCTGTGTTTCCATAAATGTTGATAGAATTCAAGTTGCACTTACAAGAGTGGAAAAAGAGATTGCTAAATTTTTGGAACCTGAAGTGGGCAAAATGGCAAATAACATATCTAGGAGTCAGTTTAAGGACATACTAAATCACCACTTTGCTTGTTCAGCTAATATTAGGTAGGTCTGGAAGGACACTGAGATGGAATTTTGCTGTAGAGATGACACACCTAGAACATTTAACAATAGAATGAAATGTAAACTGCCTGATTTTGAGATGAAATTTCATAAAGAAACCCTTCCCAAAGCTAACAATCTTGTGAAAAGATGTTGCATACAGGCCTTATCAGTACATCACAAGAGAGGCTCAAGGATTTCCTTGCTGATAGGATACCTTTAGGGAGATTCATTGAATTTGTTGAGTATATCTAGCTACAATAAGCGGAGATGTTACACAGCATAGATTTTTTCCTGTTAACAATCCCAGTTCCTAACCACAGCCTGTGGTAAATAATAATTCACATAAGACAACAACAGAATTTCAAGATCTAAAAAAAGCAAATCAATGGTTTTTCTAACAAAATAAAGAAAATGAGTAAAAAAAAAAATAATGTGCTTATTGTAAAGTCACAGATCACAAACTTTCTAAATGTCCATATAACCCTTTACGGGGTATTTGTTCTAAATATCACAAACCAAATTGTAAGAGAGGTTCAGCAACGTGTCCAGGACCTGTTAGTAATGGATGACTAACACCAAGTGTCAGGTCTCTTTCCATCAGTTTGATGGTAAATATTACAATGACTTCTGCCTTAATTGGTACTAGTAGTGAAGCATGTGTACTGCAGAAAAGACTCTTAGAAGCTTTAGGTTTTACATTGCAATCAAATTAGATATATACCACAACTTACTGAGTCACCCAGCATGTTCTCCCTGTTCTTGGCATGATTTATTTGGATGTTCACATTGGTTCCAGGGTGGTTACCTGAATGTTTTCTGTTGTTCCCAATGGTTATCTAGACACAAATTTACTGTTAGGAGTAAATTTGATTAGGTCTACAAATGACATGGGGTGATGCACATAAGATAATTATTTAGGACAGACTTATTTATCCAGTAAGATTGTTGAAAGCTTGACCTTCTAATAAATTGGTCAGGCAAATGAAAGTACTTCAACCTCATAAAGCTCATGTTAGACCTAAAAATCTTATTTTGCCTCAGTATACTGTTGGTATTTACCCCTTACCTGTAGATCAGTGGTTCTCAATCTTTTTTGAGTGATGGCACCCTAACTAATATAATCATTACCGTGGCACCCCTTCTTCACCATCCCACCATATCGCATGATTTAACTTCTTATTTAATGAATAAAATTATTTTCCATACTACACACACACACACACACACACACACACACACATATATATATATATATATATATATATATATATATATATATATATATATATATATATATATATATATATATATATATATATATATATATATATATATATATATATGTGTGTGTGTGTGTGTGTGTGTGTGTGTGTGTGTGTGTGTGTGTGTGTGTGTGTGTGTGAACGTATTAAAGTAGACACACTGATAATAATTATATGAAGACTTCTGCAAACCTTTTTTTTTTGAGAACCACTGCGGTAGATGAACCCCTAATGCACTATCAGAATTTGTACCCGAAATTAAGGAGTGTCAAACTCAGTCTGCATTGTGCCTTAAAGTTGATGATTTCCAGGAAGTGATTTTGCCATTTGTCAATAATTCTAAATCCAGAATGACAATAAAAGTTGGAACTTTATTGGGATGTTATAGGACAATCAGTAAAGACATTGATCAACCAGTTTCAGAATGTAGGAAAACTAGACTCCACAAGATTTTTTTCCTCCAAGTGTTGATGTTAATATCAACTTAAGCAATGCTAGAGAAGAAAGCTACAGTATTTGGTTTCTTAGCAAGATAATTCCCACCTTACTGCGGATTAACAATCCGAATTAAACGACATGTTCGTTGCTAATCACTCAGTGTTCATTCTTGAAGAATAAGAATTAGGGAAGTTTAAAGATGTACAAGCACATATTACTGTCAGTGATCCACAGCCAGTTAGACCTCCCATATATTGAAATCCTAACAAAGTCAAAACTCCTTTTTCCACCATGTTATAAGATATGAAGAAAGAGGGCTTACAGAACCCCCATGTGCAGCATGAATAAACCCTATTGTTCTTCTTAGGAAGACTGATCACACTCAAAAACTGTCTCGATTATTGTAAAGTCAACACACCTCCAGGTTGATATTCATCCTTTACCTAGATTAGAAGAAATGGTAGTAACAGCAGTGGGAAACCATTCCTAGGCTTCCATAGACATGAAAGTGGAGTTAGGTGAAGAAAGTGTAGAATAAACAAGTTTTAGTGATGGAGTTTCACTGTGTAGACTCAAGCACCTTCCTTTTGGATTGAATTGCGGTCCAGCTATGTTTTTATGCATCTTGGCTCCTCTTATTAAGAAGGGTTGGTTAAGAATTATTTTGATGATGACATTGTTGTTTGGGTTCCCAATTTTCCACTCTTGTTGAAAAGATTAGATGAATTATGTAAACTTTTCAGTGAAAGAGGAGTGAAGTTAAATCTAAAGAAGTGTCAGATAGACCAAGAGGAAATAAAATTCTTAAGTCGCATCAAAGAAATGAAACCCTTAGTAATGTCAAGGAAACTAGGAGATTTCTAGGAATGTGCGTTTTCTAAGGAAAACACATTAAGGATTATGCTAAAATTCATGTTCCCTTGAATAATCTCGTCAAAGAGAAAGAACCCTTTTTGTGGCCAAAAGATTGTCAGTCCAGTTTTGAACAGATGAAACAAACATTAATCACTGTTCCAGTACTGGTAAACGCTCAGATGACTAAACCCTTTGAATTATTCACTGACACTAGTTTAGATCATGCAGGCACTGTTTTGATGCAGAGGCAATATGATCAGTTAAATGTATTGGATATTCCTCTGAGAAACTGAAGCCAGTTGAACAACTCTACAGTATCACTGACAAAGAAATACTTGCTATTTTCTTAGCATGTCGTAGATTCTATTATTTTCTTTTGGGTGTTCCATTTATGATTCACAAAGATCATCAGTTTCTAGCTTCAGTATTCAAGAGAAAGGTAGAATATAGGCAAGGTAAGAATAATCAGGTGGCAAATCAAGTAAGCAGACAAGTCAGTGTAGTCTTTCATCAGCTTTGGGACAATAATCTTGGTCTGAGAATGACCAAGGATGAGTTTAAAGAAAAGCAGTTAATCTAATCATTTCCTGTTGCATGAAGGATTGCTGTATCTCAGTGCAGATAAAGTTGATACCTCAGTTCAGCTGAGATTAATAGCGCCCAAGGATTTAACAAAGGCAGCTTGAGACAGTATACAGCATTTCTTTTACTAATACAAAAGAATAAAACAATTTAATGAAATGAAGTAATATGTGAAGTAAAATAAGATAAGAAATAAGATACAAATAAGAACGAAATAACGTGTAAAAAAAAAAGGTCTCTAAAATATGTCGCATCCATTAGGCTGCAATGTTGTCGTGAGGCTAAATATGAATGAAAATGTTCGTGCTTTCTGACGGATTAATTATGGAAATAGCCGGAAGCAGAACTCTGAAAAAGAGGAGAGTAAAAGGGGTGAAACTAAGCATCCGCAAAAAGAAACCGCGCAGAACAAAGACGGAACAAACGTTGCCTTTGTAACTGTCCCGGTCTTGGAAGAAGAGGTCAATGAAAATTAATTTTTCATTCCCCCTGAGGGAACTGTGGCGAAATTCGGCCTTCCAGAACGTATTCCTTTGAAATAAAGTACGTTTATGTGTCTGTCCAAATTACCATACGATTAATGTTATTGTTATTATTATCGATGTTGCTGGTCTTGTTTTCCTCCTTTACCATTAAATTCACACCAGAATATGTAAATATTTTCTCAATGATCTCTCTCTCTCTCTCTCTCTCTCTCTCTCTCTCTCTCTCTCTCTCTCTCTCTCTCTCTCTCTCACACACACACACACACACACACACACACACACACACAGCTCACACACAAGGGCCGTAAAAGTATTGCTTGGCAGTATAGGGATCTCAGAGAAAATGTTACAGTTATTAAGAAAATGGCATTTCTCCTATTTTTGATAATGACTGGATGAGCCTATTATGAAAGAAATCTTCCACAGCTTCAACAGATTTTCGCAAACCCACAATGATTCTGCTTATCAGTCATACACATTGAATCCCATTTTTTCTACTACTTGGAACAGCCCCATCCATTAGACAGTTCTTAACCCACAGCAAACCCAGAACATGTGTAGAAACGAAAAAGAAGAAACAGAAGAAAAAGTGGTTGTTGACCCTTCTCATGTGGCTGATCTCTGGCAATACATATCAAACCAGGCTCTTCACATATAATTCGAATCTTGATCCCTTTCCCCATCCTAGTTGGCCTTTCCTTCCACCATTCCTAAGAACCACGTGACTTTTATAGTTCAGACAGATGAACGTGTAAGATCTTGGCCCATGAGACCACTTGTGTTGTGGGTGCCCCATTCGGGACCTTCCCTGGAAAAAGCGGGACGCCATATCTTAAAGACTAACCATAGAATCTTTTTGAAAATAATCTCAATATGTTTACCACGCCCAAAATTACACGTGTAAATGTTACCATCTTAACTTTACCCATATCTAACCTAACCTAACCTAGAGGTATGGAAAAGAAAGAAAACCGAAGTGCCCACTCGTCTGGCCGAACCATAATACAGTTGGGGAGTATGCGCCCCGGACTAAACAGTGGTTCCGAAATGTTAGCGGTATAATCCCAAGCTGTAGATGTTAGGACATATTCTCTCCATAGAGTAAAAAGAATATTAATGTCCTTAAATCATGATTGATATCTAGCTTTGGTCTCTAAATGGAATGCCAGCTTGATTGACGAACGTGAGGTCATATAACCTTGTATTCATCTACATCACTCGGGAAAATTGCAACAAATAAGTAATGCAAGAAATGAATTAATGAATTTCTATCTAATATCAAAATCATTTCCGTGATTTTTGTTCATAATGCCAGAAATGTTTTTTTCTTTTTGTTCAAGATAAGTTAAATGGATCTTTTTTTCCTTCCGTATTTGTTACATAAATGCTTATATATCAATTGGTGTGTCGAATTTCAGACATTATTTTTAGGCATCATTAGTAAAATCTATTACCATTCCCACACATTTACAAGGAGTCTTTGTAATGCAATCATTTTCATGTTCACTTTGTATGCCATCACTCCATCCGTTGTCAGTAATCAGGAGATATTAACTACCTCTCTCTCTCTCTCTCTCTCTCTCTCTCTGTTCGTTAATTCGTCGATGATTGATAGCATTTATTTAATAAAAAAAAACAACCAAATTGCTGTCGTGGAAAAATACAAACAAAAAGACATTGGTCACTTGGTTATACCACGTCCAAGGCTTTAACAACTGCTCTTTGAATTCTTCTTTTAACGTGCTTTTCCCCATTTTTTGTATGGGGTAAGCACGATGCCTTCATTTGAAGGACGTTGATTTGGCTTTGGGGTAGACCGTAGTCTCGATCGGCTGCCCTGCCTGGCATCGCTTAGACCCCGGTAGCACATGTACATGTATCGTACCAAACCAGCTCCGTTTGTCCCAGCAGCGAGGACAGTTGAGCGGTTAGGTCGACAGTTCGAGACGTGTGAAGTGTCTGTTATGTTAGAGTGGCTTTGTTTGTGTGTGTATTAGTCTGTAACACCCATTTTCTTATAGCAAACCTATCCGTTGATTACATACATAATCCCTGGGTGTCTACACGGATAGCAAAGTGTCTGCCTCTCTGACCGGTCGGCTGCGGATTTGAACCTGCACCACAGACCTCTATGAAGTCCGAAGCTGCTGCTCTACCGACCTGGCTATCGAGGCTCTAACAACTGCTCTTTGAATGAATTTATTAAATTGAAAATGGCCATTCCTGAGACCGAAATTAGGTATGGTTCCTATTAACGAATTATCAACAATTCTGCGTGTATAACAATCACGGTAAGTATAAACCAGGTTTGCATTCTAGCAATTTATTCTATGATTTTCGTTGGTAATGTGATTAAAAAGAGAGTTTTTAATATCACAGATCCTTATATCATGTTTATGTTCTTTAAACTTGACCTCCTAGTCTCTGCCACTTTCACCCCAATATCATTTAATGCAATTTTTGCAAGGAATGGTATAAACACCTGAGTTATTTAGAGATTTCGGCCTGTCTGGAAGAACACTCCTAATAATAGTGGGCGTATTTAAAAGCAACCTGATAGGGGGGACTATGAGAGACAGATGCCAATTTATATAATACTGGAATATGGTAAACAAAATCCTCTTACTACATGGGTCCGAGGAATTTTTTAGTGGTTGAGCACTGGACTTTTTTTTGGTAGTGAATTAGACATCGCATATAAAATATCATATGTGTACTGTACGCTTATTTCAGTTTTATGTATAGTTTATCAATAATATTATTGTCCATACATAATGAAAATTTTATATAACAAAATACTTTTTATGTCATATTTTAGTGAATAATTATTTTAGCTACAGCAACAAATAGTTTTACAAATTCTGTCATTTTCAAGAAGCAATGTTTTAGTTATATTTCAATCATCTACAGACCATAACCTGAAATAAAGCAGCACGCATTTTGATTGACAATACTGCTCAGCATTAAACAAGGTTTATGAGACATACTGAAATAATTTTCGCCAACTAGGAAGAGGATTTTACTCAGATATTTCACTGCCACTGCAGAAAAAATTTGTTCACAGATGGATTGCTTCTATATGTTTACTTTTGTGGCTCCTTGTATCTACGATACTTTACGTGCAGAAATTTCGTTACTGCTGGACGTGGATCAAAATGACCTGTACCAGGCCCATCCAAGGCAATGAGTAATCTGTCGTTCGCACTTTGTAGAAACATAGCAAGCCTTTGTCACTGGGAAAAATATTGTAGTGAGAAACTGTTCTCTCTACTATCATTGAATGAGGTACTGTTGTTAAGACAAGGTTGAAAAACGGTGCCAGTGAAGATTCTGGATTGCCTTTTGCATTTTCAATAATCTGCTTGAATCTTGTTTTCAAATTTACTTGTTGGTCTTTTAACTGTGGATTCTGTATGTTTCACTGGGTTATTAACCTCTTTCATTTTCTGAAGAGGAATGTTAGCCCTTCTACCCATTTCATTAGGAGATGTTGAGTTAAATATATCAGAGGTTTTCTTTCAGTGATTCACTTATTCCTTGATCCATCCTTTTTCCAAGATAGTTTTTTACTATTTCAACTGTTTCTTGTCGGATAGCATTGTACGACCGAATGGGTATTGTCACAAATTGATTAGCAATTCTCCTTCTTGTTGTCTTTGTGCTTGTGGCTGCATATTCCATGGGATCATCATTGTCATAATCCAATGTTGGCCCTACACCTAGCTTTTCCTCCCAATCACCACTGTAGGGTTTTTCTGACATTGCCATTAATTGTTCAGTGTACCTCTGTTAGCAGCCTTCCCATCAATTGAAAGAGAGAAGAGTTTGTCAAAAACAGGTGCTTTGAAGTCAGGCATCATTGCACTGGCAATCACATCATCTTTTTCAGTTGTATCTCAACTATGTTTAAGATCATTAAGTTTAGTAGTTACATTACCGGGCTTTTCTAGACTTCTTCCGAGTGTATCTTACGAAAAAAATAAAGGTCAGCCACGACAAGTCAAATAAAAAATTGGTACTTGCCGTCGTCAGTAGCAAGAATCGCCCTGTATAAATTTTCTTTTGTTATTTGTTTTTGTCTAAAAACCCACGAATTATGTATGGTTGAAAAAAAAAAAAAACATTATTTACTTGCACGATTAATGAAAAAAAAATATTTCAACTTACTTTTGTAAGACAGTATACAAACTTTTTATGATTGCCTAACTTTAACTCAACATTGAACACTGTGGCTTTATTTTAATATCAGTAGGAATTTTGGGTATCATAGTATAAAGTTTAACGCTCTAGCTAAAATATAAGGCCAAACAGAGCATTATACAACTAATAACTTTTCAACGGCCATTCAAATAAAAACTTTTGCTTAAAAGCTGACATCGCTAGGGCAAAAGAATAAAGATGGCGTTGTATCTTGAAGTTGTCGCTACTTTATATAGGTACTCTGGATAGAGAGATTAATGCCAATTTAAAAACAAACACACATAGATTACTGTCACTCATAGCGAGCTGACTGACGAAAATCAAGGACACTAGCTAGTCATACGTCTATACTTGTCCAAGTTCCAACTGTAAACACGTAACCGTCTGAACACTCAGAAATTTGAGTTGCTGATACGTTGCACGGTAACGGTTCGTATCATGTCCTGTAGTGATGGGGTAACCAAATATTCACAAGAAAAACAGTAATTTTGTTCGAGGGACGTGATTAAACATGGTATAAAATTATTACTTTTCTCATGAAACATGCACAAACATTATATATACTCTATATGTATGGATGTGTGTATATATAAACATACACACTCATATATATATATATATATATATATATATATATATATATATATATATATATATGTGTGTGTGTGTGTGTGTGTGTGTGTGTGTGTGTGTGTGTGTGTGTGTGTATGTGTGTGTGTGTGTATTATGCGGGTCGGTCAGTTATTTACTTTAATAATTAATTCATCGGTGTTATATTGCCTTGCTGTACCTAACACCCACGTAATTCTGCCAGTTAAGGGCCAAATAAAGCTCTAAAGGACAGATAATGAAATGGATTAGGGTGCCAACTGAAAACTTATTATAATATATAAGTTTATTACGCAACCATGCGGATTAAAATTAAACTTACTGGAAAACTAATTTCAACAAAAGTAAAATAAAAGGAAATGGGTTATTTACAGGAGCTAACATCAGCTCAAAATATTAGTCCTTATCAGGACAGATGCCTCAATGGTAAATGTAATGATTGCAACAGATGTAATAAGCCTCTTCAAATGCTTTCATAAGGCAGCTGAATGCAGTTTGCGTTGAACTGTGGCTTCTTGGCACTGATGATGCGGATTCTTCTCCAAGGAAGAGGGGATGTCCAGGCTCAAGGTATACACACATCTGGAAAATAAGTATCCAGATAAAAAACTTGCACTAAAGAAGCTCTCACTCATCATTAATTAATCACAAGGGATGAATCTTATATCAAGAATAGTAGTTTTGACACCATGGAGGGTGAGTTATGTGATTTCACTACACAACAATGAATGCACTTAATATATAACTTCATAAAAGGAATATGCTTTACGAGGGTTCATAGTCAGGAACTGCTTAAGAGATGAAAATTTGAACAAGGAAAAGGTGTGATTTAGTTGAAAGGAAAGAGAACTGGGAGTAATTGTCACAACCCAACTTACTCTGGGTTAGATAAGGCAGTGATCAGTGGCATTAAGATTCCTTGGTCCAGCTGGAGTAACAATCGCCCCATGTGATAGAGACAAGGGAGAGAAACAAGAGTTCTCTGAGAAAGACCTGAGAGCGACCAGTCGTGATCGAAGCTGCTGAGTCTCCCGATGTGGGGTTAACTGCGGTGGCTTGGCTTCACATTCTCCCCCCAAGCCTACTTTGGGCTTGGCCACAGGTCTCGTCTGGAAAATGACAAAACCACACCAGCACACAGGTCAAAGGAAAGTAGGTTTTAGGAACAGTACATCTAAGGTCTGGCCTAGCAAAACCTATCCCTTTTTATGACACTGAGCAAAAATTCCCACCCGTTGGTCGGCTGGCTATCTTAGTTTGAAAACATCTGCTTCCTCCCGCTTTGCTCTTTCTCACGACGAGAGGGAGAGAGAGAGATCCCTTTCCTTTCGTTGCCGATCCCGGAGTGAAATTTACTGTTGAGGATAAAGAGAACCCATTAGAATATTTTGAGAAATACTTTGATGATGCAATCATTGAGTAACTCGTGAAAGAAACAAAAAGATATGCAAATCAATTTCTAGATGAGAATGTAGAACATTTATCACCACAATCACTAGTACATAGGTGGTTTGACACTTGTGTAAGTAAAATGAGAGTCTTTATAGGTCTACTTATTTTGCAGGACATTGATTCTAATTGTGATAATTCAAGGTATTTCTCAACACGAGAGAATGTTTCTTCTCCTTTTTTTCAAAAGCCAATGAGTGGGCGTAGATTTGACTTGTTGCATAAATTCTGACATTTGGTTGACAATAGCATTATAACAGATGGACCAGGAAGAAAGTTAGCAAAAATAAAGACATTCACTGATCTTATTTTGCAGAAATTTATGAACGATTACATTCCAAGTAGGTACACTTCTGTTGGCGAGTCTTTGTTAGGATAGAAGGGAAATTTATCATGGGTTCATTGTATACCAGCTAAACATAAAAGGCTTGGAATAAAGTTTCATGAACTTTGTGAAAGTTCTACTGGTTATATATGGAACTTTTTATTTATGCAGGTAAGGACACACAATACATGGAAAAGTATATGGATCTTCCTGCGTCTAATAGGATTGTTCCCTCTCTTATGGACCCTCTTATGAACAAGGGCTATAGTTTATATACAGATAATTTTTATACAAGTCCAACATTGACATATGCACTTGTTGATGAAGAAACTGACACTGTCGGTACTGTAAGGGTCACTAGAAAAGACGTGCCATCAAAAATAAAAGGAACTAAACTGAAAAAAAGGTGAAAAAGTAGCAGAATTCCAGAAAAAATCTATGGTACTGAAATGGAAAGATGAAAAGGATGTACGAGTATGTGTTCTGAGTACAAAGCATGATGATTCTATAATGAAAGTGAAATCTAGGAGAGGAAAAGAAATGTATAAACCGAAAGCAGTTGCAGATTATAATGCTAACATGGGCGGAGTTGATTTGTCCAATAAGCTCTTGGTTCATTTTTCAACAGCAAGAAATAGACTGAAGAAATATTACAAGAAAGTATTTCGACATTTATTCGACATGTCTGTTCTGAATTGCTATGTTGCATATAGAGCCTTTGGTGGGAGGGTTGTTGTGAGACGTGAGTTTATTTTGAGGATTAGTGAAAGACTGATTATGAAATATGCAGAAGAAAGACCTGTTACCTTGCGGAGGCCCTCACGACTAGCAGCAAAATCTTCACGGCTAATTGGAAGGCACTTTCCTGATTATTGTCCGCCTACAGATAAAAAGAAGAGGCAACAAAGGACTTGTGCTCAGTGCTGGAAGAACAACCTAAGAAGGGGTAGCTCATATTGGTGTAAGGACTGTGAAGTAGGATTGTGTGTAGCCTCTTGCTTTAGAGATTGGCATACGAAAGAATAATAGTGTATATATGTATAACATTTTTCATTCAGTATTACGTAGTCTTTTGAAATAAAATAATAGTAGTATTAATTGTTGCTTATTCCATCATTTAATAAAATTCCTACACTTAACTACAAGTATGAATTATAAGCATAAAAATGGATATTAACTTTGAAAACTATCATCAATGAAATGACTGCTAACTACAAAAAAAAAGCATGTTTATACTTTGGCAGTGAGGACGTCGGGGGGGGGGGGGGGGTGTGAGAGGGAGAGACACTTAACAGGTTAATAGAAACTTAATTCATTACTCTACTAAAAGGCAAGGAAGGGAGGTCGAACAGCAAGTATTTATAATAGCTTCCCCCCATAAGAAGGCATTCACTCTTTTTCAGGTGTGAAGGCCTGTACTAAGCAAGCTGTTTGCTGTGATTACTTTACTCTTTTCCCTGAACAGGGTTTGCCCTTGCAGTGTGGCTAGCTAAGGATCTACCTATCTCCTAGAATGGGATATGAGCTTTAATAACTTACTTACTAAAGGCTTCCTAACACTACTTAAAGGTGTCTACGGACATTTACGTGCTATCTCTGATGACAGTGAGATTTATTCCTAGACAAATGGTACATTCAATTGTATCTTTTATGACATAACCTATTAGAACACTACCATAGCACAAACTTAAATGACAATGAACTAGCCAAATACAATGTTCTTACAAGTATACAATTTCTTACACTAAAATGTACAGTCACAGTAAACAAAGAAGTAACCTGAAGTTCTTTAAATGAGTTTTTATACTTGAACTAGAGAGGTACCCAGTCCTTCCTGGTTTTATATGGAAAATGTCTTTCTCAAATGAGGTACTATGTCATGTGTGTCATGAGCTTAATGACTTTACGCAATAATTACGATTACTGGATTAACAAATTACACTTATTCAGTTACTTCTACTCATTACAAGACTTAAAGTCACAAGGTTACTACTACTACTTACTGGAGCTGGTCTAGGCTATTACTATGGTGTTACTAAGGTAGAGATCACGCCAGGTACCTACTCTAGGTAGGAGCCAGGATCAATCTGAGATGGAAAGGCACTGTGCCAAGGAGGCTCGAGTGCCACGGTGAGCTTGTGGCTCTTTCAATTACTTGGCTCTCTTCCGCCCCTTCTTCTTCTTCGGGTTCCTCCAAGGTCTATCTATGACAGTCCTAGGAGGTGATGAGGGTAGCAACTCTGGGGAAAGGCCAGAAGGGCTGTTGGGCACAAAGTCAGGCGTATCCTCAGAGGCTATTGGAAAGTTCCCTACTCCGGCTGCTGCAACAACTGGAGCAAGAACAGTCTCAACCTCTGCATCCGGGGAGGCCAGTTCCTGGTCTCCCAGAAAAGGTGTAGCAGTAAGAGCCACCAGAGGTTCATCCTTTGGGGATGGATGTGGTGAGGAAGCAATGTCGGGTGATGGAGGCTCACAAGTTGCTGGGATCAGTTTGGTGTAGGCTCCTGGATCTCCCATAGGAGGATCCATGTCATGGTCTGCATCTGGCACCATGGTAGGGCCAGGCACAGGGTCCAATTCTTGTGGTGGCTCCAGGGCTCGCGAGTGGCACTTGCAGAGATTGATGGTCAGGTATGCCAGACAAGGGATCCTAAGGTGCAATACCCTGCTGATGGCTTGAGTTGGGCTGATACTGAGATTCTTGTCTCAGCTGGAGGTCTGAGCCTCTTGGAGATGCTCGGTTTGTATCGTCCACTGGGAATTGCTTATTAGGGCAGCCCTCCCAATTAGTGGAGTGGCCTGTCACTTTGCACACTCGACAGCTGTACTGCTTCCTTTTAATGTTCTTTCATGCAGAGGGAGGGCTTCATTGGGGGTCATCCTTTTGTGAAGAGAGAGTGCCCCTTCTGTCAACTGCTTTGGCAGGTGGAAGGTAATTCTTCTTTTGGTGGCACACCAGTCAAAGTGGCTGTGCTCTGCATTGGTGATTCTACAGTCGATGCCTCCATTTTGGAGGCAGCATGGCTACAGAGTGGTGTTGGGGAAGGACTTCCCCAGAGGAGGTCTTGACCCAACAGGAATTCCACTCCAGGCCTGATTCCACTCACTAAACCAATTTCGTGAGTTAGCATGCCCCAAGGTGTCGTGACCTGGAGCTCGGCTGTGGGGATGGATTTAGTCTATCCCTTTGCCCACTTCATCTCCCACCGAGTTTGGTCATCAACAGTGACACTTGCTGGCACTTGAGCTTGTCAATCAGGCTAATGTCTGCTGCAGTGTCTACTGTAACAGGTAGGGTTACTGGCAGACTAGAGCAATCAAGGGGGTGCCACTGAGTTGGACTGAGTGTCCAGCCTCTTGGGGTGAGGTACCTTCTGCGGCTCAGCCGCGGAGGACATGGTACTTATCAAGTTGATGAACTTGGTGGATGGGACATGATTTGGGCAGGCCAGATATCCAGCACTACAGTGGCCAGAAGCACCACAGGATTGGCAAGTGCCCTTTGTGGGAGCTCAGTTACCCAAGGTGATCGTTGGTGGAGGAGACTGAGTGGCAATGGATGGAGTGGAGTTCTAGTTATTGGGAGGAGGCTGCTTGTTGTTGCCCAACTTATAGCAGCAATTGGATTCGGTGCACCCCACCTTCTTACAGTGGGTGCACATGGGCCTACCAGGTAGTCTGTTCTTTGGGTGAATTAAGTCTGAGAGGTACCCGGGTGTCACTTGCGCCGTTGAGATGTGCTGTGAGACTGATTGTAGGTTTCTGTGGAATTGGCCATATGACAGGCTTCCATAAATGTTGTGGGCTGCTTGTCGTTAAGATACATAGCAAGTGCCCAGGGACACATTGGAAGAGATCCTCCAGCATGGTCCGATTGAACAGGTCCTCGAAGGTGGTGCACGACAGGGGACAGGCCCATTCGGTCCAGTGCCAGCCGACTTCCTTAGCAAGACCTCGAAAATGCTATCTCCATTTCTCCGAGGTTATCTTGTAGGCTTTTGTTATGACCCTACGAACTTCTAACATGTTTTCTTTTTTAATCTTCTCCAGTGAGCAGAAGGCTGCCTTAGCTTTACCTTCCATGTACTTGGGAAACACTAAGGCCCTCTCCATCTTGGTGGTGTTGTAGTTATCAAAGAGGGTCTGTATTTCCTCCAACCATGCTTCTGGCTCTTTCTCAGTCCACTTGGGGACTAGGGAATTGATGCTTGATATGGGAACATTTGGTGCAGCAGGTGTGGTATTGAGGCTTGTTAGGCAGCCAGAGCTTCAGCACTTTCCTTTTTTGCCTCCTCCAGCTCGAGCTCCTTTTCCCTGAGAACTAGTTTGTACTTCCTTTGTTCTTCTCTTTCTTTCTTGTTCCTTTTTTTTTCCCCTCTCCTGCTTGGCCAGGCCATCCAGCTGTTCCTTCACCCACTTGGTGAGGTCCTGCCCCTTGAGATCTGCCTCCTTCCCCAGATCCATGAAGGTTCGGTAATGTTTGGTCGTCGTGGTTAGGATGGGTAAGGTCATCTACTTTGGATGACTGGAAATACTTATGAACTGGGGAAGTGTCCTTCAGATTTCGGTGACACTTCGGCATTATTGATTATACTAGCAGATGAGACTGTCTGGTTAGGGATTATCTCCCTCCCTCTTCCGTGATTTTTTCTTCAAACAAAACCTTCAGCTTCATTTGAATGGCTGCTCACTTCATGGTTACCTCTCCCCTCTTTGTTTTTATCTTAATATTTAACTTGATTTATTTGTGTTTAATATTGATTTATATGAGCTTATTCTCTGAGTTTGATCCCTGCCCCAAGTACGGATGGTGTTAAGTTTTCACATTTGAGTGTTCACTTATATATAAATAAATTTATTGTTTGATTTTTTTGTGTTTAATTTAACATTCGCTTCTATTTATACCAAGTTAATGAGTGCGACAAGACATTGTCTGGGTTTACAATGGAGAAGATTGTTAAAATTGTTGGCTGAATAGCTTTGTCATCTGAAAGTATGCAAGGTGCGTTTTTGAGTATGTGTTGGCATTACATATAGGCCTGTAGACATCAACAGGAAGCCTCCTGTCTACTTATTCCCAAGCCAGAAACCATGGATATAAATGCCCAAATATATCAGTTGACCTCTCCAATGGTTTATGGTTTCTCTGCTTTCAGTCTGATGAATACTTATAGATAAGATTAAAGGTTCAAAAGGACCCATATCCAGCCAAAATCACTGTCAAAAGACGTATATTGTTCTTGCTTCTTCTCTGATTGGGACCTTTGCAAAAGTTAAGAGGCCTGCCTTTGCTTCCCATCTCAGTTATTGTTCAGCATTTGTGAAATGGGGATTTGCTTTTCAAATTAAAAACTATAATTATAGAGTAATTTACATTTTTCATTGGTGAATTCCAATACGTATTTACGATATTTTAGAAACGAAAGGTTTTTTACTTACTTGCCCAGTTGTTAGAGGATAACTGGAAAATATCTGCAAGAAAATTTCTATAACATTTCCGTTATTTTATTACTACAAAATTATTCTAGTACGAATATGCAAATTCCATAACTCTAGCTATAGTTAGGCAAGCCATGAGCTGAAGGTGCTGTCTTCAATTCACAAATTAGACTTTAAACATCTATTCATGAAATGCTTCACCAAGTTAATTCAGATAAGAAAAGCAAGACTTGCCCTTAAAGTATCGACATATGAGAAACAAAAATTATTGATGTGCATTCAAAGGATGAGAAAGTGTCACCAGATCAAAAACAGACTCCTTTGATTATAGTAGCCACAGTCTAAACATCAGGCCTCGCCCGCAATTTGGTACGAGCCTAGATTCGTATTGGTTCCCCTCCCCGGCTAACAAGCGCATAAGGATCACCTTGGTCTTCCTCTCTTTCTTACTACTGAAATCACGTTTCTGACAAAAAGAAACATCTGAAAAGACTCGGCAGAAATTAACTCTTCCCCCTGAACTTAGCCAAAGAACTTGGCTTCCCAAATTCATCACGGAAAAGGGATTTCTGGGTGGTCACAGGCAATGGAGGAAAGCAAGGTTTCATTCGGCCTCGAATTTTGACGACAATTATTCTTCCTTTTTTATGGTGTTTTGGAATTTGTTAATGTATAATGATTAATTGTTGTTTTAACTCTTACTACTTCTGTTACAATCCTTATCATTGTTCAGCCAAGAGCTGCATTTCGCTGAGCTAGAAATTTCAGTGAAAGAGGATTACTCAAGTAAATTAATCACCCATTTATCCTCTAACAGCTGGTCGAGGTAATTAAAAAACCTTTAGTTTCTAAAAGAATGTAAATATATATACTATAAAGTGAGCCAGGTTCATGACATATCATCGCCAACAGTATTTCATTATCAACGTTATACTACTACTACTACTACTACAACTACTACTACTACTACTACTACTACTACTACTGTCATCGTTATACTGTTATTATTATTATTATTATTATTATTATTATTATTATTATTATTATTATTACATCGCGAGCATTCTGTCCTTTTGACTTCAAGTCATCCCTACCTGGTTACTCTAATCATTATTATCAATGATATTGCCGTTATCATCATGACCATCTTATTATTTATTAATTTGATTTCAACTGTCGATTTTTTTACCACTTGTATTTAGCGGAAATGCTCTCTCTCTGTCTCTGTCTCGGTCTGTCTGTCTGTCTGTCTGTCTGTCTGTCTCTCTTGAGAGTGTCCTAAGTGGTGGTGAAGCAACTTCGAATTAAACTTTATTATCGTAAACCACTCGGTATCACGAAGAGGATTAACCTACTCCTGTATCAACAAATTATTTCAAAGTTAGCTTCTTGGAAAAATGGAGATCGTTATGAATTTGCGTAGATTCATAAAAAAAAAAAAAACGGAAATTGGTAATTTTCAATTAAAGAATCTCTGCAATATTCCGTTATTCTATGATTATTTGGATGGGAGGAATACGGGAAGGCAAAAGGCAGTTTAATTTCATATATCTAAACTCAGCTGCCATTTCTTGTTTTTAGGTTTATTTCCAAAATTAAATAGAACCTGAATTGTGAATCCCATGTCAGTTGAAAACACACGATTGTGAATTGATTTCCATTTTGGGCATAATACTCAGTGTCTTTTTCTGGTGGCCGATAATAAAATCACAGAAAAAAGTCACAGGAAAAAAAGGTCACATTAATTTATGGTGACTGGTAATAAAGTAACAGGGGAGAAATTTACAATATTTCTTGGGGGTCATTATCTTTATGATATTTACAGTCTTTTATTCATGTTTGTACGGAAATTCCCAACGGGCTTGTACTAAACACGCCAAAAAGGTGGATATATACCGGGTTAAAATCCTTCGGAGTCACTGTCTAGGAAAGATATTGCCACTTTTTTTTGTGACTTTTTTTCCTGTGACTTTTTTCTGTGACTTTTTTTCCTGTGACTTTTTATTTACCTGGATTCCTTTTTCTTGGGTATTTCTATGAACCTCTTTGAGGGAGAATATGCTCTTTTTAGGATTATGAATTCTCAGTCATATTAATCAACACTTATGAATTGCTGCCTTTCAGACTTACCATGCTTTATTCGTCCTCCGGTCAGAAAATGCATATTTTATTCGCACAACACTAATTTAATAACAAGGTAATCCAGCGCTCTCCATTTAACAATCACCCGCAGGGCGGTAGTGCTGCCAGGGCACCTCACGTGGTGTACTGTAGGCGTTAATTCAGGCTCTTTGCAGCGTCATTTCGCCCCTTACCTGCAACCTCTTTCATCCTTTTACTGTACCTATGTTTATATTCTCTTTCTTCCATCTGAGTTTCCACCCTCTCAAAGCAACTGTTTTATAGTGCAACTGTGAGGTTTTCCTCCTGTTACACCTTGCAAACCTTCTTCCTATCAATTTCCCTTTCAGCGTTGAATGACCCCATAGGTTCCAGCGCTTGGTCTTTGGCCTGAATCTATATTCCTTCTTTCCTTCCATTGAATAATCAGAAGCAAATGAAAATAGAAAAGAACAAAATTGCGGATCTGAAGATATCTGACCCACTGATAAAAGTGAACAGATTTCTCATGGCATTGTTCAAGCATCGTAGACTCGGGCATTTTAAAATGTGGGACTCCATTGTTCTTGTAGAGAACTCAAAGCAGACTTAATCGGAGATACTTTTTTACGGTTCGCCCTTTTCTCGAACAACAGTGACAAGTGCAATCTTCATGACAGCCCAGAATCACTGTAAGTGTAGGAGCGTCCCAGATTGTGGAACGTGTGATAGAAATTCCTTTGGAATTGGGTGTTGTAGCATTTCAGACCTGCAGAAAACATGGCCATTTATTCATTTCCTCTTTTGCAATGTACTCCTCATATGAGCAAAGATTTTAAGGTTTTTCTTTTCTTTGCCTTTTGATTTCCTGTGACCTAAAAGAGAATATTATCGTGAATCCGAGAGCAATGGTCACATCCTCGTCCACTTTGGAGATCCTGTTCTATTGTATGTACTGTATGCGAGTTCGTCTTACTGGATAAGACGGATTCTCATAAGGTCCCGTTAGAAAAGGCTTAATGGAATTCCTTACCGCCTTTTCCTTTTCCAAACTAGACATTGTCTGTTATTCGGAAAACAAAAACATTAAAGATCTTGATAAATGTAACAACAATGTAGTCAGAAAATTCAGCTTGAAAATTTTTAATTCTTTTGAGAAGAAAATTGTGTTTTTTATATTGGTTCTTAATACATAGCACTGCCAGTCCCTGTGGACAGCATCAGTTAATGCGCTGACATTATTCAGTGAGTTCCGGTAAAATTAATATAGATTAAAGCTTTGCATAACTAAAACGATACAGAGAAATCTTCACTGTTGATATACTCGAGGCCGCTTTCCTTAGATCGATAAAAAATGGATTAGTTATGAATAACAATTGGTGTCACGGCCGCAATCACACCACCCATACAAAAGGGACGTCTAGAAGCGTCTTCATATACGTTCTATTAGAGAGAGAAAGGATCTGGTCCCCTGGCCGCTGGGGCGAGACTCTCGACTACCTACCTCATCGTTATTCTGTCCAAGACGTCTCCATTATATCGGAAATAGGGGAATTCCTGAAAAGAAATCCCACTGAGATTATGCCGTAACGTTCTCTGAATTCTGTTTTATATATATATATATATATATATATATATATATATATATATATATATATATATATATATATATATATATATATATATATATATATATATATAAAACTTTATTACAGAATGACGGACTTTGGTGGAAAGAATATTTCCTTTAATAACAGATATTTTTGTGATAAACTGTTTGTCTTCATTTATATCATCATTGCTAATGATGAAAGGGCCTCCCATTTATACTATATAGGAAAAACAATTAAAAGCTTTTCAGCCCCTTTCGTTCCTTTTACTGTGCCTCTTTTCTCATTCTCTTTCTTCCATCTTAATTCCCCGTTAGGGGTTGGTGCCGTTTTTGTACCTCATGCGGTGCACTGTAGGCATTACTAATGTTCTTCGCAGCGTGCCTTCGCCTCCTAGCTTCAACCCCTTTCGTTCCTCTTACTGTTCCTCTTTTCATATTCTCTTTCTTCCATCCTACTTTCCACCCTCTCCTACAGATTCATATTGCAACTGCGAGGTTTTCCTCCTGTTACACCTTTCAAACCTTTAACTGTCAATTTCCGTTTCAGCGCTGAATGGCCTTATAGGTCCCAGTGCATAGCCTTTGGCCTAAATTCTGTATTTAATTCAATTAAAAGCTCTTGCATTGTCTTAGGGAGCTGTGGGTTTTTCTGAATCATGCGAAGTTTTTCTGTGCAACTTTATTTCATTATAAAAGATTTTTCACCAAACTTGAAAACTGACGAAATGTTTCTGGAAAAGTGTGTTCGAGTTCTTGTATGAGAACTGAAATCTGACATTCTTTCTCACGCTGACTCAAACATCTTAGAATGAAGCAATTGAAAGACCACGAAAGGTTATATTTAGGATGGAATGACATAGCTCTGTGTAATTTTATTGAATATCTATTGTGTATACGGAAAAAAATCTTTAATGGAATTTTCGTAATAAAATAGAATGCTGTATTATGACCAATATAGATTTGACAAGCAGAGAGCAGGGTATGGATTTGAACGTTTAATTAGAATTCACAAACGATCTAATGAATTCTTTGTATCTTCCCAAACATGGTTTTCTAGTGTCATTTATGAAGGAGCAAATGCTTCACAAACAAGAAGAAACGTATATTATTGATGAATTATATTAAGAAAATTGGTGTTTTTCCTCGCTATTTGTAAAATACCTTTTTTTTATTTTTCACTGTCACACATCGGCAGTCCTTTGTGAATTTGTAATGCTCGCTTCAGCTTAATATGTCTAGGAAACCGTCAGCTTGTAATAAGATTCTTCTTATAAACTTTTCCGCTGTTATTGCTTTAATGAACAACCGTTATGGTAACGACGTTTTCGCTTTACATCTGCTGCCAGTGGCTGTTTATTGAATTACCAGTGATTAATCACTCGAACCACGTAATTGGTCACTGGGCTCCCCAGTACCAATAAATAGCAACTGCAGTCATTACTATGTTTAACTGTGGCATTTACGGGTTATTTCACCGTTGAAAATATTTAAGCTTAGTCGTCAGATTGTAACTCTCTCTCTCTCTCTCTCTCTCTCTCTCTCTGCATGTGTCATTACCTTTCCAAGAAAAGTGTTAGATTTCAATGACATTCCTTCAGGGAATGTTGCCGTCTCACCCTGTAGCGGGTAGTGCCGTCAGTGCACCTCATGCGGTGCACTGTAGGCATTACTTAAGGTTCTTTGCAGGGTCCCTTCGGTCCCTAGCTGTAACCCCTTTCGTTCCTTTTACTATACCTCCGTTCATGTTCTCCTTCTTCCATCTTACTTGCCACTCTCCCCAGCAATTGATTCATAGTGCAACTGCTAGGTTCCCCCCCCCCCGTTACACGTTTCTAACCTTTTTAATGTCAATTTCCTTTTCAGCGCTGAATGACCTCATAGATCCCAGGGCTTGGCCTTTGGTCTAAATTCTATATTCTATTCCAATATGCCGTCTCGTGCATTTATTGTATCGACTGCTTCCTCATCAGGGTTCAGATGAAATGAAATAACAATCGTTTATGCAAAAGCAGTGGAATGCGTAGCTAGAAGGGACACTTAGCAATGGAAATAAGATATCAGTGAAACTGCAGGTTGGAGTGAGATGAGGTTATACTCACGTAGAGAAACTTTGGTTGCGGGAAAGGATGAATAACATAAAGTGCCATCTGTTCGTAAGTTGCATTTATATTTAATTACACTTTCATGTGACTTTTTATCTTTTGCTTTGTTTCATATTTTATCAGCAGCTTCTCTGATCCAGTGCAAATTCGACAACCACTCACACAGTACCGAAATTGAGGTACTGGTAACAATATATAACTGGTAATAATAATAATAATAATAATAATAATAATAATAATAATAATAATAATAATAATAATAATAATAATACAAGAAGAAGTATGCTAATATGAATATGAAAGGGTATTACAAATGGAGAAAAATGGAACCAATTGCAATGAAGTATCTGAAGGCATTTTGTCAGGTTAGGGGATTTTAGAGGGTGAAAAGATGAAGGAAAGTAATTTGAGGTGGTAACATCAGAAATTGAAAATAACATAACATTATATTAGGAAGGGTGAATATTGCACGTCAGGAGAAGGTAGAACAGTTAAGAAACAGCAGGTGGGGCTTTGATTGATGGCTCATATATCAAAATAAAGGGCATTAATACTTGGAGAGCACTAGAGTTAACATACAGTAAAGGGGAAACAGACTATATAGAGCAGTTAGTGGTAGGGCGTACTTATGAGTAGTGTGTGTATTTGTGAAGAAAGGCTTTGAGCTTTTTATTACTTATCTGTAAAATACAACTATTGAGATTTTGTCTGTCCGTCCTCACTTTCTCTGTCCGCCCTCAGATCTTAAAAGCCACTGAGGCTAGAAGGCTGCAAATTGATATGTTTATCATCCACCCTCAAATAATCAA
The DNA here is from genome assembly GCA_039081455.1 of Macrobrachium rosenbergii. NCBI lineage: Eukaryota > Metazoa > Arthropoda > Malacostraca > Decapoda > Palaemonidae > Macrobrachium > Macrobrachium rosenbergii. The sequence goes on from JANJGK010000016.1 coordinate 6,432,684, forward strand.
ACATACCAAATTACAGCCCTCTAGCCTCAGTAGTTTTTACTTTATTCAAGATTAAGGTTAGCCATGATGGTGCGTCTGGCACCGTTATAGATACCAACAACACAGGCCACCACCGGGCAGGGCCTGAGAGTTTCATAGGCCGCAGCTGAAAGTTTTATGGGTCGTGGCTGAGAGTTTCAGGCAGCATTATACGCTGTACAGAAAAATCGATTGCGCCGAAGAAAGTTCGGCCCATTTCTTACTTATTATTTGTTAGGACAAGTGGCAGTTGAAGAATAATTGTAGCAGTGAGTTTAGTTTTGGCCTTTTTTTTTATCGAGGCCATATTTCTGGAATCAGCTATTAGAACGATATTTAGTGTTTTTCTTCCGGAAATGTTTTCAAATACCGGAAATAACAGCTTTTATGCAGGAATGAAATCATCAATGAAGTAAACTAGTCTTCTGTGCTTGTCGGTAGTAACAATCATTAAAAACAAAAATTGTTTTGGTTCCGCCTAAACATTCAGATATTCACTTGATTTCCTTTGGTATGTTAGAATACTCATCTCAGGTGACTATTTGTTACTAAAAGTCAACTGGGCCTTAAATTAAAAAAAAAAGGAAAAAAAAAAAATTACTGGAGAGTCAATGTCGTTGAGGTTGTCTGTCGTTATCTCACGGGTGTAAGAAATAGAGCAGCCCACTTAGCAACAGATGTTCGGAATAGCAATGCAGCAAATGCCTCTTGTAAGGGACGTACATAATTATCTCTCTCTCTCTCTCTCTCTCTCTCTCTCTCTCTCTCTCTCTCTCTCTCTCTCTCTCTGTGTTTTTGATTGTTTCATTGCAACATAATAAATTTCAACTCATGGTACAGTTGGGCTTAGAGTGGAAAATTCCAGTGACAAGGAATAGTGAAAGTGTTCCTCTTCCAAACAGATACGGGCAACTGACACTCAGATCTATGTCAAACACGACAAAGGTGGAGGCCACCGAGGGCCTTATATCAGAATGACTTTTCTTCTTCAAAAAACTCTTGCCTGATGGTGAAAATTTGTCTATTACTGAAAAATAAAAGGGGAGGAATGCAAAATACGGGCATCCGGTAACGGAGGCAAAAAGTGCACAAGTGAAAATCGAAATGTCTTATGTTTTTTAGCAGACAAGAAGGCTGAACAAAATATTGGAAGCCGGACTATGAAGGAAATGATTAAAAATCCGATTGAAAAAGTAAAATGAACGGAAAAATAAGAAGTTAAACATGAACAAATAGAAAACACTTTAACAAATACTATAAACAGTATACTCTAAATGCTTAAAAAATAAAAGTACAACAATGAAATGTCTTAACGGACAGAGACAACTCAACATTTTATGAAAGAAAAAATGGAACTGAATAATTATAAACGAAATGTAGAAATTGTGTTACATATGGTATACCTCGGAGTTTATAAGCCTTTTTACAACAGGAATATTTTGATCCAAAAATAGAAAAAAAACCGAGGAAATTCTTTCAGGAGGAGAGAGAAAGAAGTACTTTAACTGAACTGGGATTCGTTTACCTTCGTGTAATTAACGAATATATCATGCATGCATAATTGTAAAAATCAACTGTGTCATCTCATTTTTAACTTCTTTTTAGGGTGACTCAGTTTATCCGAGTTAGTTATGAAAAAAGCCTCCAACTACTGTACCCATAAGAAGGTAATGGCATCTCTGCACCTCATGTGGTGCATTGTACGCATTACCTAAGGATCTTTGCAGCGTACCTTCGTCCCCTAACTGCAGTCTCATTCATTTTTTTTTTTTTTTTTGCCTCCGTTCATATTCTCTTTCTTCCATCTGACTTTCCACCTTCTCTAACAATTACTTCATAGTCTGTATTCCATACATATATATATATATATATATATATATATATATATATATATATATATATATATATATATATATATATATATATATATATATATATATATATATATATATATCAATGGGGAGGCGGACATAAAGACTTGCTAAAAAGGGTCAATTTATTCCCGACGTTTCGTAATGTCTTCATTACATTTTCGAGGGCTGTACAAAATAAATAACATAAATTACAAAAAGGGTATAAATTTAAATTTAAAAAATTAAGCACAATGGATTACAAATAAAAAAAATTAAAAATAGAACGGACAATTAAAAGGACAACATAAAAAACAAAACAAAATCTCTCTAAAAAAATATACAATATAAAAAAATATATAAAAAAATATAAAAAGTAAGCAGATATGGACCAACCTATTCAGTGGCAATGTTAAAACTGAACAGAAAACGAAAGACTAAGAGAGGTACAGTGTGCCGGCAGATGTCTGGCTGTTTAACAAGGGGACGAGTCGTTTAATCATTAATGATTCCAAAATGGCCAATTCATGGCTGCTAGAGGCTCGCCCTAAAACAGAAAAATCCTTATTTTCAATTGAAGTTTTACACATTCTAGAGTGATTTCTGATATTCGAAAACTCTGGGTTTGTAATTTTACTGCCTGTCCTATAGCTTACTCCACGATGAGAGTCTATGCGTACCTTCAGAAGCCTCCTGGTGGATCCAATATAAGTTCCTAAATTACATTTAGGACACGTATAGCTATACACACACCCGAAGGACATATAAGGGCATAAACGATCTTTATACTTAAATAAAGACCCGATGGTGAGAGGATTAACAGGTATCAGGTGGACCTTAATGGCTCTAAACTTACTTTGGATCTGCTGTGAAAGTTTTTTCTAAAAGTATTATTAAATAAAAATGGAAATTTAGCATAAAAATTCAATTTAGGAACACTGTAAATTGTAGGTTTGAGGGAGAAGTACTTGTCTAGAAGCGTCTTTAAACTTATAGACGCTTCTAGACAAGTACTTCTCCCTCAAACCTACAATTTACAGTGTTCCTAAATTGAATTTTTATGCTAAATTTCCATTTTTATTTGATAATACTTTTAGAAAAAAACTTTTCACAGCAGATCCAAAGTAAGTTTGGAGCCATTAAGGTCCACCTGATACCTGTTAATCCTCTCACCATCGGGTCTTTATTTAAGTATAAAGATCGTTTATGCCTTTATATGTCCTTCGGGTGTGTGTATAGCTATACGTGTCCTAAATGTAATTTAGGAACTTATATTGGATCCACCAGGAGGCTTCTGAAGGTAAGCATAGACTCTCATCGTGGAGTAAGCTATAGGACAGGCAGTAAAATTACAAACCCAGAGTTTTCGAATATCAGAAATCACTCTAGAATGTGTAAAACTTCAATTGAAAATAAGGATTTTTCTGTTTTAGGGCGAGCCTCTAGCAGCCATGAATTGGCCATTTTGGAATCATTAATGATTAAACGACTCGTCCCCTTGTTAAACAGCCAGACCTCTGCCGGCACACTGTACCTCTATTAGTCTTTCGTTTTCTGTTCAGTTTTAACATTGCCACTGAATAGGTTGGTCCATATCTGCTTACTTTTTATATTTTTTTAAATATATTTTTTTATACTGTATATTTTTTTAGAGAGATTTTGTTTTGTTTTTTATGTTGTCCTTTTTAATTGTCCGTTCTATTTTTAATTTTTTTATTTGTAATACATTGTGCTTAATTTTTTAAATTTAAATTTATACCCTTTTTGTAATTTATGTTATTTATTTTGTACAGCCCTCGAAAATGTAATGAAGCCATTACGAAACGTCGGGAATAAATTGACCCTTTTTAGCAAGTCTTTATGTCCGCCTCCCCATTGATGTATACCTGGCTGTGGCCACAGCTGTTTGGATGTATATATATATATATATATATATATATATATATATATATATATATATATATATATATATATATATATATATATATATATATATATATATATATACACACACACACACGCACACCCTAGCTTACCAACCCGATACTGCCCAGGAAAACTCCGAATAACTGATAAACTCTCTCTCTCTCTCTCTCTCTCTCTCTCTCTCTCTCTCTCTCTCTCTCTCTCTCTCTCTCTCTCTCTCTCTCTCTCCTCCTAACACCACCTCTACTCTCTCTCTCTCTCACTTCCTCCCCCTCTCGAACTCTCCCTCTCACTCTCTCCCTTTCCTATCAAGACAGTTGCTTCAATTACATTGCCCAGCATTTTTTACATTTTATATTTCACACCTCCTCACCACCACTTCCTATCATGGCTGAACTTGGATTAGACACTAATATCTGTCGTTTTTGGTTATTTTTACATGTCACCACCTTCCCACCCCTTCTCACCGCCCCCGCTTTTCTACCGAGGCTGAACTTGGACTTAAAGGGCAATGGGAGTGTCACTACTTATCTCAGCGAGCTTGAAAACTCTGGATTAAAAACTAACATCTGTCATTTTCGGTTATTTTTACATGTCACCCCCCTTCCCACACCTGCCTTTGGTGCCAGTGATGTCTTACCCACACAATGTTCTTTTTGAGATAGTAAGTCATATGTACAGTATACCAAGCTTGGTTGAAATTAGCTCAATGCGTTTAGGAGTGCATGTGCAAAACACACACACATACATACATTTGTATATATATATATATATATATATATATATATATATATATATATATATATATATATATATATATATATATATATATATATATATATATATATATATATCTATATATATATATATCTATATATATATATATATATATATATATATATATATATATATATATATATATATATATATATATATATATATATATATATATATATATATATATATATATATACATATATATATATATATATATATATATATATATATATATATATATATATATATATATATATATATATATATATATATATATATATATATATATATATATATATATATATATATATAAATGGATGTATGTATATGTTGCACATACACTCTGAAATGCAATTTCAACCAAACTTGGTTGAAATATATATATATATATATATATATATATATATATATATATATATATATATATATATATATATATATATATATATATATATAGATAAATAGATGATGTGTTTGTGTGTATATATATATGTATATATATATATATATATATATATATATATATATATATATATATATATACATATATATATATATATATGCCCTTTACAATTTTTTACCCTTTTATAAATGGGGTGGAACTAAAAGGATAGAGCCTTCCAGTCTAAGGAAACTCTGGGGATGGAGTCGTTAATCCCTTGCGCTTTTTTTGTCGCCATCTAACGCTGGTAATCTGAATCGGCTAATGGATGGGTGGTCGCGATTGACCAACGGGCCTTCTAAAAGTGAGTCAAGTGTTCCGCCAATGAGATTTACGAGAAAAGGTAAGTCTGCCAACATCCTTTGCAGACCTATTATAGTAGGGACCCTGCAGAAAACCTTAAGTAACGCCTAAAGAGCTCTGCATGAGGTGCACTGACGGCTCTACCTGTCTATGGTGTGCAGACCTATTATAGCTGTAAATATATCCTTATTTAGCAACGCAATTTTCACCCACCCCTCATGAATGTTCCCTGTTAGTTTCCTGTGAAAGAAAACTATTGTGCCGGCTTTGTTTGTCCGTCAGCACTTTATTCTCTCCGCACTTTTCTGTCAACCCTCAAATCTTAAAAAACTACTGAGGGTAGAGGAACGCAAATTGGTATATTTATCACCCACCCTCCAGCCATCAAACATACCAAATTGCAGTCTTCTAGCCTCAGTAGTTTTTATTTTACTTGAGGTTAAAGTTTCATGGGCCGAGGCTCATACAGCATTGTACCGAGACCACCGAAAGATAGATCTATTTTCGGTGGCCTTGATTATATGCTGTAGCGGCTGCACAGGAAACTTGATTGCACCGATGAAACTTCGGGGCATATTTTATTTGTTTTTTATACCTCTTTCAAAAATGATGTTCTAGTGAACTCCCACTGCGATACTTTAATCGGTCATATATGGATTTTTTAAAATTTTTTGGGGGGGAGGTTTTTTTTTTGTGAAATGGGATTTTTTGACATAAATAACATATCTTGTATCCCGATATCAGAGTTTATGGCCTTTATGCTATTTAAAAGATTGAAGAATTTGGCAGGTAATTATTTCTTTAAAAGACGAATCTATCGAAATACTCTATTACTTTCAGATATTACTCTCTTCACTGTTCTTTTAGTATTGAGTAATGTCGACACTTGCTTTAAGAACGTGCGATAACATTGTGTCATTTTACTAATAATAATAATAATAATAATAATAATAATAATAATAATAATAATAATAATAATAATAATAATAATAATAATAATTTAAAAAGTTATCCTGTTTCCTTATATTAAGAGTCTCCCTAGTGTTGTAAAGCAACTTTTATCCTCTCACCAATGACGTCTTTGGAAAAAATTATCCCGTCTTTTCAGTAATGGTCAAAAGTTTTTCCTTTCCAGGTCAGTCCTTTCCTCTTCACCCAACAAACTACACTCCAGGATTTCAGAAATAATTTTCATTAACGCGCCAACTTCATTCTCACCTGCGCCATCGGCGTTTTCAGAATAGAAATGTTGGACTTTTTCAACCTTTTTTCATTGTGATGATCACACGGTTATTTTTTTCCAATACAAGCTTTTTCCTTTATAAAAATTTTTCAGTACCAAATTCAAAACAAAGATGAACCTTGCGTATTGCTTGCAGTTAGTACCAGTTATATACTCGTAAAGCTTTTCATGTCGTTTTAATTTCTGTCGGTCATGTTTTAGATCAGAACTCCAAGTTGCCCATAATATCGACTTTCACCGATGAAAATAAATGAGTGGATTAAAAAATTATGAAATTCTGATATGCAATCAAAGGTAAAATTCCGTCTTAGTCGACGGTTTTAAGTCAACTTTTCTTTTGCAACCTATCATTGCTGCAATAGCTTACAAAAGTAAACACACACACACACACACACACACACACACACACACACACACATATATATATATATATATATATATATATATATATATATATATATATATATATATATATATATATATATATATATATATATATATTAGAAATAATGAACACAAGAGCACAAATTTCGCAGAAATAAATTTACGATTTGCATAGGGCAGTGGTTCCCAACCCTGGGGTCGCGACCCCAAATGGGGTCGCCAAGCGTTTTTCCTGGGGTCGCCAAGTCCTCGAACTTAAAACAGTCAATTTTTAATTCTAGGATATACAATCACATATTAGTTGAGGGATAGTTGCGAATTTTTGCTTGTGTATTATATAATTATTCAAATGTAGTAGTCCTGACTGCCAATGCTGTATCAAACTTGTCTATAGCTACTGGAGGCTACAGCCAGACAACGTATTATAATAAAAAAATCTAAGCCATTTAGTTGATCTCTTAGTAAAGATTAGTAAAGAAAAATATACAAACGCAATTGTATCTCTCTTACACATACTCATAATAGTTGTCGTTCCTTACTTTTATAGCCGACAACTAGTAATATATAGTTTTAATAACACATAGATATGCAACTAAATTATTGGGGTCGCAGTCCTATCTTGAAAAACATAATTGGGGTCACCTGAAAAAAAGGTTGGGAACCACTGGCATAGGGATTGAACCCCGGCCTTTCAAATGAGAGGCCATGGCATTACCAATTGACTCTGTGCGGATCTTTAGAAGTAATTTCTATGTTACGGAAATTCTCTAGTTGTGGAGCTGGGTGGGTAAGCCTTGACTGCTAATGCAGAAAATATTGCTTGCGCTAATTTTACTTACTTAAGGAAATATAAAAGTGTTATATATATATATACAGTATATATATATATATATATATATATATATATATATATATATATATATATATATATATATATATATATATATATATATATATATATATATATATATATATTGTCACAAAACGTACCAAGCACCTGGATATTACACAACTAATCAGAAATTTCAAAAATTTACCTCGCTTCAGCCAGTTACCTGAACTCTGAAAACAATAAGAATTAGGACTGAGTACTCTAAATATAACAGTGATCCCTTAAAAAAACTCATTAATCACATGAAAAATCAAACTAAGTTTATCAAGACTAGTGTGAGGTATCAACAATTAAACAAGTTATATACTAGGGCATCACTACATCAAACAACTTTAACTGTTTCCCTGGTCTTAATTGACTTCAGCAAAACTGAAGGAACAAACAAGTTTATCACTTTGCCTTATGAACACAATTAATCCTATTCACTGTTGGTCAATAAATGAAACAGTTTAAAAAAATTAAATACAAAAATTGTTGTTAAATTCAAAATTTATCATTAGAATTCACAATCTGAAAAATTTACTATTACATGAAAACAACACAAAAAATTAATTAACTCTTGAGTTAAATTATCAAACAAAACTAAATCTTTAATTTATCAAGAAATTCAATTAATCAAGAAACATTTAAACCATCAAGAATTACTCAAGATTTGAAAAGAAAATCTTAATAAATGAAATTATATTAAGTATGCAATATTAAATTATTAAGAAATATTTAAAATG
>JANJGK010000016.1:6443244-6448244 GCA_039081455.1 Macrobrachium rosenbergii
ATATATATATATATATATATATATATATATATATATATATATATATATATATATATATATATATATATATATATATATATATATATATATATATATATATATATATGTATATATATATATATATATGTATATATATATATATATATATATATATATATATATATATATATATATATATATATATATATATATATATATATATATATATATATATATATATATATATGTATATATATATATATATATATATATATATATATATATATATATATATATATATATATATATATATATATATATATATATATATATATATATATGTGATTAAAACATTTTAACTACAAATATACCATCAAAAACGAAAAGACTAAGCGTAAAAATAACTCAGAAAAATAACACCTACCCTGACCAAGACCCTGTCCTATGCCCTTTTGTGCAGGCTCATGGGTGACATTCGGCCTTAGGTACTCGAATCGCAATAATTGGGTGCCACAGAGCCGGTCGATCAACGTCTGATGGAAAGTCTTGTTCCCATTCTCATAAGGCTTCTTATTTTATGACAATGCGTATCTAGTAAAATCTCAGCTGCTTTTTTAAAAGACAATTCTTTGGAAGTTATTCTCGTAAATCATTTTATCTAATTACTCTTACAAAAGCAGTTATTCATGTGGTAGTAATGATTGACTTAAATGATTAATTGACAATGTCGAAAGAGAATCTCGTGATCTGTAAGATTACACCTTTCAATTTATCCCTTCTGTCACAGGAGTTTTCAAATATATTTACTATTTTTGAAGTGACTCGTACTTCGAAATAAACCACCAAAAAGAAAGAAAATGTAGGGTAGATAGTACAGTATTCTGCAAATGAAATATTGATGAAGATGAATGTAAAGAAAAATAATTTGATACAAAACTTAATGGAAACGAGAAAGTATTACTTTTATGATTCAAATTAATATGATGTTTCTGTGTGTTTGTGTCACTTCATATTCTTTGAACAGCAGCTTCTGCTTAAGAGCAATTTTCCTGAAAACTCATAATTGGCTGACTTGAAGAAACCCTTTTAGCCTCTTGGTGTTAATGCTCAGGTAGGCTGGTTATTTTCACTAAGCTCTTCATGAAGATGAATGTAAAAGTTTTCTCTACAACCATACTCAGAGTCTTAAAGTTTAGAAAAATGTTAGTGAAGCGTGGCATAACCAGAGAAAATTTCCCATCTGCTATGTGGGACTTGTTGACAATGAAGAAAAAGCAAAAACAGATAAAGAAATATGAATCTTTCAAGTATGCATATTGTCAGTCATGTCCATATCACATTCATATGCCAATTGCTTCTTGAAATAGATGGTTCTGCATGGCTTCAATCGCTCCAGAACCAACCAAACAAGTATAGGAGGCAAATGTCAAAACTTATCTCCTCAGCATAACCTTGGACCAGTCCACACCTGGGCAGGTCTAAGACTAAAATCTAGTGTCAAACCAATATTAGCGATCTGCCCATGCCAAATTTGGTAAACACAAGAAATTGGAATCTTATTCGTTCTCTAATGGTAGATATTTACAGTAAAACAAAAAAACAGTTACAGACCAAAGCACTTAAAAAATGATAACACTACCACGCCTACTAAGAATTTATAATAAAAGAGAAAAACTAGAAGAACATTTGTACAAATCAAAAATAATCAAAAGTTTTTATAACTAAAATAATCGACTAAAGAAAAATGAATTTTCCAATGATATTGTCCATAGTCATTAACAAGTATAGTGACACAACACCTTCACAACCTGACACTAGATTATTATTATTATTATTAAATTACAAAATCCACATTTATGTAAAGTACTGTATTTACAAATAATAAAATGAATTCCAGGAGCTTTCGAGAGCCTGCTCAGCTCCCTTCTAGCTGAAGAAGGGAGCTGAGCAGGCTCTCGAAAGCTCCTGGAATTCATTTTATTATTTGTAAATACAGTACTTTACATAAATGTGGATTTTGTATTTTATAAACATATTCACGGGATTGTGAAGAAGATTTGCATTATTATTATTATTATTATTATTATTATTATTATTATTATTATTATTATTATTATTATTGATATAATTCTTTACGTACTTTTGCTAAAGTACTGTCAAATTGCATCCTTTTACGTGAAATATAGATTCTATATTTGAAGGAACCTAAATCATCTGTTTGTTCTTAACTCAGTCTACACTTAGATCTAGATATAACATACGGTCGTTTTATATATAAAAAAAACAACGTAAACTATTTCATCACTTGGTAATATCCGGATGTTGAGGTTAGAGCACATAAACCTTCAAACTTTGGCGTTACTTATCTTTTTCAGACATTATTCTTGCATTTTGCACAAAGTATTGACAATGTTCACTTAAGATTTTTATCAAATTTCCAAGCAGTATTTAACAAAGGAATTTTTGACATGGATATAAAATTCGATAAAATTTTGTCCATTTGTACTTAACTAATATATGTAAATACCCTTCAAATGCATTAAAGATCGACTCTTGTTAAGGTTAGTCGTGGATGTTTAGTTGAGAACAAAAAATTCCAAGATGGCAAATTAGCCGCCATTCCGAGTGACATCTGGGCTGCAAAGTTTCTAGGGTACAATTAAGCGGTCTTTCTAGGAGGGTTGGAAGTTTCTACGACTTTTCCACTGAACATTTCAAACTTTTAAACTAATTAGTGTCTCAATAGGGGACTCTACACATCCCTTCCATCCTTGTGCTGGGAGTTTTTGTCGCAGGATGTCCCAGCTCAAACTTTTTAATGATCATCTTTATTTTGAATTCTTTCCTGGAATATTAGTTTCACATGCATGGGGAGCATTCAAACACTAGCATCTTGTGCAGACTTGAAAAAAGTGATTTTTTTTTTTTTACAATATTCCATCGACTAAACGTTCTTTTCCTGTAATGGCATGCCATGTGCCACCATAAGGGATCTCTGAGTGTGTCATTCGGATTGAGAATCCATCATTCGATTGGTTCTGATACCTGCAATTAATATTTATTTCAATTCATCGTTTTTCTTCACATGCAATGCCTATCTTAAGGAATTTCCCGTATAATGGTTACTAAGTATATTGTAATACTATTTATACATATGGCTGATAAAATTAACAATGGTTAAAACAGAGGTAACTAAAATGAACATTAATATAGTTGAATATTTTGTTACCGCTATGTCTCTAATTTAAATTGCTTACCATTGTTGGTTATTAAAAGAAATATAAAAACAATTTTTAATGTGACTTGGCTGTTTTTGAATAATTTGGATCATAAAACTGGGAATATAAAAAAGATTTTCGAGGTATATAACATTTTAATTTTAAAATTTATTCTTCAAAATATGGGCTGAGGTAGCCATTTCCATTTTCCATTTTCTCTTTAGCTCTCGGCATTGCAAGAAAATTTATATATTGCGCCGGCTTTTGCTTGCTTTAGATATTAAACCACAAATCTAATTTTGTTCTGATATCATAACATACCAATAGAATTATTTGATTTGGCAATGACACTAATGTTATTCCCAGCAGGCGAAGAACCAGCGATTATAATTTTTTTTTTTCTTTTTGATTTTACTTAGGTTTCATTACAAGGATAAAAAGGATGTCTCCGGTACATTTTCAACACGCTGAATTTATTCTCATTCAGTAATTTTAATTTGTCCCCAACAACTTAGCCTGGAAGACACAGGAGAGAGAGAGAGAGAGAGAGAGAGAGAGAGAGAGAGAGAGAGAGAGAGAGAGAAGCAACATGAGTATTATAAGGAGCAACTTGATCGTGATGGTGCGATATCCTGCTTGAACTAGCGAGACTTGAAATGTAAGAGTACATGAATTTTCATGTCTTATTTTTCCTTCTCCCATTGGTTTGCAGACATTCGTTTCTATTTTCGATAAGCTATACATGTCTACAATATAAAGTGTAGTGTGTTCAACAATGCTGGCTTAATTTTTCTTAGCCTCCAAAAATCACATTGCCTTTGGGGAGGTTCAGTCTTTACTTATACTTTTGAATATGTATAACTTTTATGGAATGTGACTGTCTAGGTGAAGAGTTTTTAGTCTTTTTGGCAAATCTAAATCCAGATGATAATGAGCCTCTTTTAACAAACAAAAGTATGGACCATGTAAACCAAGGATGAATTAAGTGATGAAATTTAATAAGAAATCTTCCAAAAAAAACCTAATTACAAAAAATAACCCATATACAAATATATATATATATATATATATATATATATATATATATATATATATATATATATATATATATATATATATATATATATATATATATATATATATATATATATATATATATATAAAATAAAACTGACATTTGAAGACTCAGTTTTGGGCTATTTCTCTGTAGGACATTTGTAATTTATATTTTTATTGCTACAGTGTAATATTTATGCTACCAGACATTGTTATGTCAAGAAACGACTTGCACGCCGTTGACATCGACATATTGACAAAGACACCACTGGAATGGCATCTAGAAGTTACACATATCCCTCAGTGCTACTTATAAGGACAAATCTGGAATTGAAATATAGTATTTAGACCAAAGGCCAAGCGCTGGGGCCCATAAGTTCATTTAGCGGGGAATGGGAAATTAAGAGTAAATAAGGTATTAAAGATGTGTCGGGAAGTCGACCTCGCAGTTGCACTAAGAAACAACTGTTAGGAGAGGGTGGAAAGTAGTATCGGAGAAAGATAATATGAACGGAGGAACAGTAAAAAGAATGAAAAGGGTTGCAGCTATGTCACTGTGGGTATTATTTAAGGTTCTTTGCAGCTTCCCTTTCTAGATGTTTTGGTGTCCAGGAATGAACAAGGCTTCTACACTGGGGTTTTTAGAAAAAAGACTTTTACTGGGCTAGGTATCAATTTTTATAGTTCTTGTCTTTATAATTTTAAACTCAATACTATCTCAACTCTCCTCCACAGGGCCTTCTCCCA
>JANJGK010000016.1:6453244-6478244 GCA_039081455.1 Macrobrachium rosenbergii
GCCAAGAAAGTCTTTATGTAAATTGGCGCTTGAAATAGAAACAAAAAGGGGAAAGAAGAGAAGTTATAGTGCTGTAAATCGTGAGTTGAAAAAATCTGGTATGAAACCATTTCATGTTATCAGCAAGCCCAACATCACTCAGCAACAGAGAGAAGACAGTGCATGGTTTTGTGGTTCATTTCTTAAAGATTGGGATGAAGCTGGCTTTCTCCATGTTGCCGCATCAGATGAATTCTTCATTTACACAGCCAGGAAGCCAAATCATAAAAATGACATCATTTGGGCTGCAAAGTTGGATGATATCAGCAATGATGTGCGCTATTGCCAAGTTGTGAAATTTCCTGAATGTTTGGAAATTTTTCTGTTTCACAGCCAAACGGTTAAAGTGGATCATCAAAGAAAAAGGAAAGTCATGGAATGGCGAATATTTCAGAGAAACTGTGCTTACTGGTGGAGTATTTCTTTTCCTCAAAGATCCTGAAAATGTGTTATCTGTTGAAGAAGTCACATTTTTGAATAATAAGGCACCATGTTTCAAGGCTCTTCAGACACAGGAGCTGCCTCGAAACAGTGGTATCAATTTCTTCTCATCAAGTGAATTTCCAGGTAGCTCCCCTGACCTTAATGTGTGTGAAAACATTGGTAGTATCTTAAAAAATCATGTTGAAACACGCACAGTGAACTATGATGGTATACCAAGCCTCGACGACCTGCAAAGCAAGGTGATCGAAGTGCTCAGGGAAATGGAGTTTGAGTCTCAGCTTTTTTGCAATTTGCTGAAATCATACCCCTCAAGAATGCAGGCTGTGGTACAGGCAGATGGAGGCCACACAAAATATTAAATACTCAGAGAGAAACTTAAATAAATACCTGATCTGAATTACTTCTGTTTTTCTCCATATCAATTTTAGTTTATGCTGTAGAGGGGGGGCCAGTAATTTCGAAACACCCTGCATATATACACACTCAGACACACACACACACACACACACACACACACACACATATATATATATATATATATATATATATATATATATATATATATATATATATATATATATATATATATATATATATATATATATATATATATATATATATATATATGTGTGTGTGTGTGTGTGTGTGTGTGTGTGTGTGTGTGTGTGTATATATATATATATATATATATATATATATATATATATATATATATATATATATATATATATATATATATATGAATGTTTGTATGCTTGTAAGTTGTAAGTTGGTTTGTATATTAGTGCACTATAGAAATCCGAACCGCTTGACCGTTCTAGACAAAATTTGGCAATTAGCCATCATTTGACCCAACTTAGATAACAGGGTAGATTTCAAACCTGTACCCCTACCCTCTTCCACTTTCCCCAACCCCCTTCCCCTTCCCTTTGTAACTTATGTTGTAAATAAACTCTACTGGTTTATCATACCTCACTTCATATACTCAAGACCATAGAAATATACTATTGAAAATGCTTTTCAATCACCACAATAATACCAGGATAAAAGGGAGAGACAGCACAGTAATACCTAGATAGAAGGGACATTCACCACAGTAATATATATATATATATATATATATATATATATATATATATATATATATATATATATATATATATATATATATATATATATATATATATATATATATATATATATGTATGTTTGTGCAAGTTCCACATACACTCTGGAAAGCATTGAGCAATTTCAACCAAACATGGCATACATATAACTTACTATCTCGGAACGAACACTGTGTCGGTAAGACATCACTGGAACCAAAGGCAGGGGTGTGGGAAGGGGGTGACATGTAAAAATAACTGAAAATGACAGATATTAGAGTATAATACATAGTTTTCGAGGTCGCTGAGATGAATAGTGACATTCCCGATGCCCTTTGTCCAAGTTCAGCTGTGACAGGAAGTGGGGGTGAGAGGGTGTCATGTTAAAATAACCAAAAATGACAGATATTAGTGTCTAATCCATAGTTTTCGAGGTCGCTGAAATGAATAGTGATACTCCCAGTGCCCTTTAAGTCCAAGTTCAGCCGCGGCAGGGAGTAGCAGTGAGAAGGGTGGGAAGGGGGAGACATGTAAAAATACCCAAAAATGACTGATATTAGTGTCTAATCCATAGTTTTCGAGGTCATTGAGATTTAAGTCCAAGTTCAGGCCCAATAGGAAGGGGGGTTGTGAAGGAGTAGGAAAGGGCAACAAGTAAAAATAACTGAAAATGACAGATATTAGTGTCTAACGCATAGTTTTCGAGGTCGCTCAGATGAATAGTGACACTCCCGATGCCCCTAAAGTCCAAGTTCAGACCTGATAGGAAGAGGGGTGAGAAGGTTGGGAAGGGAGTGACATGTAAAAATAACCGAAAATGACAGATATTTGTGTCTAATCCATAGTTTTCGAGGTTGCTGAGATGAACAGTGACTCTCCCAATGGCCTCCAAGTCCAAGTTTAGCCCCGATAGGAAGTGGGGTGAGAAAGGGTGAAAAATGAAATGTTAAAAGTGACATATTAGTGTCTAATCCATATTTTTCGAGTTGCTAAGATGAATAGAGATACTCCCGATGCCCTTTAAATCCAAGTTCAGCGCCAATAGGAATAGGGAGTGAGGAGTGAGATATAAAATGTCAGAAATGCTGGGCAATGTAACTGAAGTAATTATCTTAACAGGAAAGGGAGAGGAAGTGAGAGAGAGTAGAGGGGTGTTGGGAAGAGAAAGAGGGAAAGAGTAAGTGAGAGTTGGAGAGAGAGACAGAGATAGTTTATTGGCTGTCGTTCAGAGTTTTCCCGGGCAGCGCTGGGTTGGTCAGCTAGTATTTATATATACATTCATTAATCTAAAAACTAGTTGATTGCTAAGTAAACCAGATTTATACAGTAAATGCCAATTAATGGTTCCCATGAACGAGCAGATTCCTACTTGAAATATCAGAAATATCAAAGAAATTTGAATAAAACTAATAATGATCAGGAGTTTATGAAGATAATAATTTACTCTACATGTTCTCAGACTTGCCAAAGCCTCTCGCATTTGAAGAACTGAATTAATATGCAAAGTTTGTTTCTATTAATTTATAGTTTACTACAATGAGCCATAGATATGAATTCAAAAGTCCCTCATATGGCACCATTTTAGTTATAGTTTATTCTGAGATATTAAAGTTAGCTACTGTTAATATTTCCATTGTTTTATTCTTTCTATCCTATTATTATTATTATTATTATTCTTTGGGTGTAAGTCCCAGTATAAGGTACTGAATGAATACCGGTAGGTTCTTTTAAAATGGTGATGTATTCTCGAACAGAATTAATGTATACAAGAGGATACAGAGAGGAGCTGTGTCGGAGTGTGTTGTTATTCTTCTTCTCTTCCCGCCTACCACTGTAGCCAGATACAGTTACTAATATCCTAACAATGATATTAATTATGTAGCAGCAGAGATGATATTGAATGTAGTATGTATATATATACTAAGATTACAGATTCCCTACTGCTCCTGGCAATGATAATACATGTGAGTATTTTTACATGTGCCTAAACATACAATGGTAAATGTGTTGCCAAATTGGCAATACTTGGTTAACAATAAAACATCACGATCCGTTGCGATTCGATCTTGATGATTGTCATACACCTCCCTTCCCCTTGGCGTTCATAAAGGTTTTATGGACGATGAGCCAGTCTTTGTGATCGCCGTACTTGTTGATGGATAGTTTTGGTTGACTGTGCTGATGCTGGAGAGGATTGAAGGGGACTGTCATCCTGATGCTGTATGGCAAGTGTACGGATGGTACATAGAAATCTGCGGTTGCGCCAGAGTACTCCTCGTGCTGCCGTTTTTATCAGGTAGTCTCGATTCCTTCCTTTACCCATAACTGTACCAACTTTGTCCCAATGTTTTGAAATAGGGTCTTGGATCCTAATGGTTGTTCCGATAGGAATAGCGGGTAGAGGTTTGGCATGTTTGTTGTATCTGTCAACAGAATTCTTGAATTGTTCTGCTGCTCGTTGATCACAATCAATAATTCTCTTCTGCCATTCAGGTGCAAAAGACTCTGCATGTGCAGGCACGCATGAACGAAGGGGTTTTCCGTATAGGATTTGTGCTGGGCTCCGACCATCAGGTTTAGATGTGTTTCTTAGTTCTAGTAATCCACGATCAAATGCTTCTCAGTTCCTGATATCTCCATTACTTGAGACTTTCTTTATGAGGTGTTTGATCGCCTTCACAGTAGATTCTGCCTGTCCATTTGACTGTGGGTAATGTGGGGTGGATAAGTCATGACGAACTCCCCAGCGTTTCAGAAAATCAGCGAAGTCATGGCTTGTGAATTGGGGTCCTCCGTTCGTTCTGAGTCTGATGGGTACACCCAAATCCCTAAAGAAAGTCCTGAAAAGTTGAATAGTTTTGGACGTTGTAGTATCATTTCCACAATGACCGACTGCTGGCCATCCTGAGTATCTGTCAACATAGACAAGGTAAGCCCTACCAGCAACACTGAAGAAATCTGCAGACACGGACTCACACGGTCTGGAGGGTGTGTCAGTATTGATGAGGTATGGTTGTTTTTGTTGACCTGGGAGCATGACCTGACATGCCTCCCATGTGCGAACTACATTAGAGATGTCATTATTGATACTTGGCCACCATACGGTTGGTCTTGCTCGTCGTTTGGTTGCTTCAGTACCGCGATGACTGTCGTGAAGTTTCATCAAAACCTGTCGTCGAAGGTTTTGTGGCACTAAGATTCTTGCACCAAATAATATGAGGTTCCCATCTAAAGATAATTGGTCACATACTTTCCAGTAAGGTAATAGATCTTCTGGAAGTGCCTTGTTTGAGGGGGGAAATCCTGTTATCACTTGTTCGATGATCTGTTTGTAGGTTTTGTCGGTGAGTGCTGCATGGCGTATTTCTTCCAGGATGGGGTCACTAGATGAAGTGTCTTGAGTAGTTGTAACTGGTCCTGAAGAGATAGAGAGGTTTCTTATAGTGGCGATGCTGCGTATTACGGCACTTCTGATGCACATCCTTGTCTCATTTCCCAGGGTTACGTCGTCTTCTGTAGGTGTGTCCACTGGGGCACGTGAAAGAGCATCTGGTATGCAGAGGTCTTTGCCCTTGCGCCACGTACTAGTGAAGACGAATCCTGAAATTTTCTCTCGTAGTCTCTGTAGTCTTGGATTTTCGATGCAGTCCAAAGTATATGAGTTTAGTAGTGGAATCAGTGGTTTATGGTCAGTTATGTGACTAAATTGTGCTAGACCTAGGAGATAATATTTGCATTTCTTCATGGCCCACACTACTGCAAGCATTTCCAATTCGATTGTACTGTACCTGCTTTCCACATCTACCAAAAAATGTGATCCACATTGGACCAAACACCATACACCTGCATGTTCTTGTAAGAGGGCGTAACCAATACCGTTGAGTCTTGATGCGTCTCTCTGTAGCACCGTTGGTAGAGTATGGTCGAAATGCGCCAATATGGGGGGTTCTGCAAGTGCTTTCTTCGTCTTCAGAAAAGCTGCGTTATGATCTGATGTCCATATAAATGAATTCTTTGGGCTCATAAGTGGTCGAAGAACTTGTGCGGTTGAAGCGATGTCTGGAGTGAATTTAGCCAATTGATTTACGAGTCCCATGAATGACCTTAAGTCTGTGATATTAGCTGGTGTAGGGAACTCAGTGATTGCTTTTATTTCAACTTTGTTTGCTGCTATACCTGTCTCAGAAATGGTATATCCGCAAAATGATACACTGGGAGAAGCAATGCACATTTTCTCAGCATTCAAAGTTATTCCATGAGCACAACATCGGTTCAAAACGTCTTTGATACGTTGGCAATGACTTTCAAGGTCGTCATCCCATATGATGATATCATTGACAACTTTAGCGAGGTTAGGTATTCCTGACAAAGCTTCGTCACCTCGACGGTTATATTCATCACCAGTTGAGCAAAGGCCCATTGGTCCTCGACAAAATGCGAAACGTCCTAGTGGGGAGATGAATGTTGTAAGATGATGGTCTTCTTCCGCCAGTGGTATTTGCCAGTAGCCATGTAGTGCGTCAAATGTTGTAAAATATTTTGCTTTTCGATCGATATGCCTCATGGCTTCCTGTGGCGTCAGTGAGGGGTGGGTTGGACGATCCACTTGAGTATTAAGTTTCGTCATGTCCACGGTGATCCGCACACCTCCTTTTGGTTTGGGAACTGCAACCATAGGATGGCACCACACAGATGGCTGATCTCCTGCTGGCGCTATAATACCTTGAGTGACCAGTGCTTCTAGTTCGTTCTTGACGTCTTCTTGCCAAGAGTATGGCACTTGTCTTGCGGTATGAATGGCAAATGGCTTTGCGTTTTCCCTGAGATGTATTTTCATAGGCGAACCAGACATTTTTTTAAGTATGATGCCATTCTTAAGGTCATCCTTTGTTACTAACACATCGGGAAATTGCTGAAGAAGCTCACTCTTGATGTCTGCTGAAAACTTTCTTGACGGTGATCCTGAAGATGAGGACGGCTGCGGCAGGGAGTTGTTTTGAGATAAGTGCTTTACTTGACCTTGTTCACTCTTCTTCGGTATTTGTTGAGGAAATTCCTGTGGTACAATCCGAAGGGCTTGAGCGTGAGACCATGATAATAGAGGTCGGGAAAGATTGGACATGACATTTATCCATCCAGTCGTGCTCTCATTCCCATACGTCATAGTAGCTTGCATAGATCCCATGACGTTACCGTTGAAATCGCTGTCGTCAGGGTTTCGTAGTCTCAGGGTATCAGACGAGTCCAAATCTTTTAGTTGAATTCCCAAGCTTTGTAAGTGTTGTCTACCTATAACAGTTGTGTCTGATCCTGTGTCTGGAATTACATCTAATAGTCCTTGCTTGTTCCCGAATACTATTTGTAATGGAATCACAGGACAAGGTGGTCCTATTTTTCCAGCATTGATGGCTCTGATATTAGCCTCGGATTTTAAACTTGATATGATCCCTTGATTTTGATTGCCCTTTTGGTTAGATGGATGTCCTCTTGAATTGCTTTGCTGGGACTTGAAGCAGATCTTTGCGAAATGTCCTTTTTTGTTGCATGTTGTGCACTTTGCGTCCTTTGCTGGGCACTTGTTTCTAGGGTGACGATCACCTGCGCACCAATAACAAGATTGGCCCTTGTTTGTTTTCTTCTGCAATGCTTCTTCTGGGATTGCTTTCTTATTTGATGAGGCTTCTTGCTTGTTTTGATGATTTTGTTTCTTCATACTCTTCTTGTATGTTGAAATTGCATTCATTGTGCCTTTAGCTGGTTGATACTACACTTGTATGGCACTTGAAGTCCTTTGTGCTGCTTCACGAGAACGAACAACAGTCAGGAAGTCAGATAATGATGTATTGGCTTTCATTCTTAATAAATGCTGCACTGTTTCATTATCCGTTAAGCCGACAAGTATTGCATGTTTCAGCTGATTATCAACACAATTTCTTCCTTTACACAAGTCAATATCATCAGCAATTTGCTTCAATCTTACCCAAAAGTTGTCGAAGGTCTCCCCAGGTTGTTGCCTGCATTTGGTGAATTCCAATCTTCTAAGAGATTCATTCCTCTGTTCCCTGATGTGGGTTATAATTTTGTTGATTATGTCGTCCACAGGTAGAGTTGAATCAGGTTTCACTCCCAAAGTGTGATCTAAGACACGCAAAACTTCATCTTCTAAGCAAAGTCTCAAAGAAGCAAACTGCTTTGGTTGAGGCAATGTATGAAAATCAATAGGGGTTGTATAATCGCTCCATTTTAACTTCCATTCTTGAGCTCCTCTAAGTGAAGCATCCAGTTTTAGCTTCTCAGGTAAGTGAACCTGAGCTTTTGGTGCACTTGTAGTGAGAGTTGTGGGAGTTGTGTGAATACCCTGCTGTATATTAGCCAAAATTTGAGCCATTTGTTGATGTTGTTGCATAAAATGCTGTTGTTGCTGCATGAGTTGCTGCTGTTGCAGTTGTTGTTGTTGCAACAACTGCATTAAAACATCATTGGTTGAGGCTGAAGAGGTAGAGGGGTTGATAGAAGAATCCATACTTGTAGCTCCGATATCCTCAGAAGGCGTAGACATCCCTGTAGTATCTTTATTCTTGTTTTTGCCGCCCATCGTAAGATGAGTGTCGTCAGTGATGACGTAACAGTGAAGGAGATGACGTCACGGAGTGGAGGAGGAAGGCAGGAGAAATGGCTGCCGCTCTCGCAGAGTCGCCGAGTGCGTGCGTGCGTGTGACAGTGTGATCAGTAACCAGATGACGGTGTTTGAGAGGGAATGTATCAGGAAGCAAAAACGAACATGAAAAGGGGCCATGTGCTTATTAAATGATGAATAAAAAGTCCTTAACTTAATACACACCGTAACACTGCCACACTACACTTTATGCACTACACTGCACTTATACACTTCACTGCGAGTAACTGCAAAGTCAGTATCACTTTGAAAATGACGAAAAGTTTACAGTTCACTTCGCTTGAAGCACTGAGCTGATGGCGGGGTTTCCTTAAAACTTTTCTTTCGAGTTTTTTACCACTTTCCCATAATCACTGCGCCATCTTCTTTGGGTGTAAGTCCCAGTATAAGGTACTGAATGAATACCGGTAGGTTCTTTTAAAATGGTGATGTATTCTCGAACAGAATTAACGTATACAAGAGGATACAGAGAGGAGCTGTGTCGGAATGTGTTGTTATTCTTCTTCTCTTCCCGCCTACCACTGTAGCCAGATACAGTTACTAATATCCTAACAATGATATTAATTATGTAGCAGCAGAGATGATATTGAATGTAGTATGTATATATATACTAAGATTACAGATTCCCTACTGCTCCTGGCAATGATAATACATGTGTGTATTTTTACATGTGCCTAAACATACAATGCTAAATGTGTTGCCAAATTGGCAATACTTGGTTAACAATAAATCATCACGATCCGTTGCGATTCGATCTTGATGATTGTCATACAATTATTATTATTATTATTATTATTATTATTATTATTATGAACCCCAGTCATATGGAATAAGCCCACTGAGGACATTGATTTGAAATTCAAGCTTCCAAAGAATCTAGAGTTCACTTGAAAGAAGTAACAGAAGGTATTAGGAAAAACAGAAAGGAGAGATCAGATATTAGGAAAGAAAAAAAAATTAAGAAATGAATAAATGTAAAAACAGAAATGTAAGTAAATTATTAAAATATAAGGAGAGTGGTTTTAGGGTAGTAATGCATTGCATCTTCGCTGAACTTTTGAGGTTCCAAAATCCAATTGCACAACATCCTCATGGAACCGTTACATAGTCCAACGGTGTGAGGAATAAAGGACCTCTTTATTGAGAAGCTGGAAAGCGAGTTACATTTACTACATATTGGTGCTGTTGTTCAGCAAATCTGTTCGCTCTCGGCAGGTAAAGAGGATCAGGAATCAATTGTGAGTGTGAAAGATCTCTGTTAAAATAAAACTTATGAAAAAGTTACAACCAAGGAACCATCCGTCTATGGTCCAAGCCATAACTGCTAATATTAGGAAACTGAAACCTACTACCACGAACCACTCTATCTAAAAGAGGCATCTCTGGCAGAGGCAGACAGCGGACACCCACGCCAGAGAACTGTGTAAAGGAAGATAAATGCCCTAAAAACAGGTTGCATGGATTTTATCACTGTTATAAATATATGAGGACCTCGCATACAATAGTAAGCTTTCGTGCAGCATTTGTTAATACTTTCGTTGGATGTTTCTCGAAAGTAAGATGTCAGGCAACAGTTACACCAAGTATAGTTAAAGATTCAGACATTCATTAGAGTCCCATCCACTTGAAAGGGAGGATGGAGTGGAAAATCTGTACGAGATCTACTCTATATCACGATTGAGACTGAGGGCAGCTTCATTTCTTTACTACTTCCACATACTGAGCAATCTTGTTTTCCAGGCCAGCAACCATATCACTTGTACATACTAAAAATAACAGCTGACCTAGAACACTATGTTGTTGAACTCCAGACACAACAGGTCTTGGTTTGCTAAAGATCCTATAATAAAATCTTTTTAAAAGTGGAAAAAACACTGTGAAAAAATATTTATTCAATGATAAAATGTTGCCCTTGACAGCAATATAAGAGGAACATTTTTTACATTAAATGAGTCAAGTTTCATTAGAAAAAAAGAACCTCTGTTTAAATAACTGGTAAAACTTTAAATAAACCCTTCGAGATAAAAGGGAACAATGAAAGATAACTGAGAAGGAAATAAAAAGGACGATTCGTAGACTGACTGAGACAATATCTATGAAAAAAGAGAATCTAGCAACATGCAATGAAATAAGAAGAATAGAGTGTTAACTCGGACCCACCAACAATGCATAAGTGTTCTTTAATCACATCATTATCATTAAACTAATTTTTATCTGAGGTTCATTTTTAATCTCTCGAGTTGCGAGCAACAGCTCAGGCTGTCCTCACTTTAAAACGTCTCTTCTCCCTTTTCAAGTGCTTTCAAAATATCACCAATCTTATCAGTTGTGTTGAATGGACCATCTTTCGGTTACAAGTACCTTTGGCTTTTAATATGTTACCTTTCGATTTAAATGTAACATCTAGTTTTCCTTTCTTCTTATAGAAATTTTTCTCAGTTAACTCCGCCTATTTTCTTTTATCTTAACAGGCAAAATATACAAGAAACACAAATAATAAAAATGTCTCCTACCTGTGTATCTCGTCACCTAAGTTCTTAATTACCCCATTCATTTTCTCTTACTGTGAGGAAGTATTTCTAGCAATGAATCTTACATTGTTTCCGTGTATTTTGGAATATTAGGAATAATCTCATTAGGTCAACTTGGTACATCTAACATTCACATTTGCTTTTGCAAGGTCTTCATTGCTGCACATTGCAAATAGTCTCTGTTCTAAAACATTTGTTTCCTTGTGACATATGAAGAATAAACTTCGTGTCAAATTTGTTTTAACGTAAATTTCTGTCTTCTTTATGCAAATAAATCCGTGACTGAGGAAAGAGTTACCATTCCCCTTCACAGTTACACAACCCAAATATTATTTTTCCTCTGTGGCTTAGTTTAAATTAAATCTTCTCTATACATAAAATTTATTCAATATCTTAAATAAATATACCTTAAGAAATTAACCTGTACCTTTTCAGTGGATTTTTTTAAGCCCATTACTCGCGTCTAAGTTTTTTTTATGTTAATTACTGCCAAAGTTCTTAAACAGTATATAATTTGTTTCTCCTACATGTAATCTTGAAAAATATCAGTGCCATCTTTGAATTTCATTCTGAGAACAAAAAATTACACCCTAAAATACCACTAATAGTCAAATAATTTAAGGTTATTTGACCAAAAATTTAAGAACCGCAAAATAATAAAAAAAGAAAAACTTAATCATGAAAACGGAATAAATCGGAAATGGAATTAGTGGAATCCTCTTAACAGAATTTAAATTTTTTCTGTCCTCTATGTTTTTCTCATTAACATTAGATTAGAGGAATTTTATCATTTCTATAATTTTTTAAGCGTTAGAGAATTGCTGGGTGTTTTATTCCCAGGAATAACAAGGAAAATTATATTTTTTGTTAAACAGGTTTTTGTTGAATGATTTTCGATCGAATTAGGCCTTTTATCAAGAATATGACAGTAGTAAATTCTTAGCATTAGAATTTGATGATAGATCGGTTGTAAACAGGGCTTGGAAAAGTTGTATTTATATCATGTGATAAAGATCATTTTGGTAATTGCTGCAAGTAGCTATGATTATAAGCTATCTGCGTTGTAGCTATTGCTTTTCATGTGAAACTCAGTAACTATGTTATTCATATTATTTCCTCATTCTGGATCATATTCAAGATAAATGTAACGTTATCGTTTGCAATTATATCACTATGTACCAGTGACAGTAACAACTGGCTCATACTCATCACCAATGTAAGACAAATTAGTGAGCAAGCAGAAATACTTTCCTTCGAGTATTTTGTTTCTTTGGTTTTGCCTCGTCGGTTCCAGAAATTATCTAGGAATGAAAATTCTGATATTAAGACGGAAGTGATATTTACAAAGACAACGGTTCTAAGATTTTTTTTAACTCACCAAGCAACATTTTTTTAAAGATTGCTTCTTTATACTTGTCCTGCCTGAAACGTCTCAGGTGCAAAGTTTAAGAAGGATCAAGTGGCGAACACCAGTAAACCGCATGCAAATGCAGTTGATAATGGTCATATTACATTCCCCAATATTTGCTGCGGACGTCAGAAACGCGCCGAATGTAAAAGGATACTCAGGGAACAATGGGGTTTCTGCACAGCAGCGATCCTCGATCGGAGCAAATCTAGTTAAGGCGTCCCAGTGCCTTTTCCACTTTTACAAGGGGGTAGTGCCGTCAATGCACCTCATGCGGTGCACTGTAGTTATTATTTAAGGTTCTTTGCTGCGTGCCTTCGGCCCCTAGCCCCAACTCCTTTCGTTCCTTTTCCTGTAACCACTTTCATATTCTCCCTCTTCCATCTTACTTTCCAGCCTCTCCTAACAATTGATTTATAGTACAACTGCGAGGTTTTCCTCCTGTTACACCTTTCAAACCTTTTACTGTCAGTTTCCGTTTCAGAGCTGAATAACCTCATAGGTTCCAGTGCTTGGCCGTTAGTCTAAATTCTATATTCAATTCAAGACAGATGGATAAAAACTCCCTAAGTAAAAGACTCAAACATAACGTTTTCAGAATAATTGAACTTCCAACTAAATGGACGTCAAAACCAAAATCTTATTCCTTTAGCTCCTACTCCTCTTTGTCACGTTTGTAAACGAATTCTTGGAAAACGGGCCTCAAGGTGTGAATATCGTAGTCTCGGAAGATTTTTATTCCTCTCCTCTTTCTCTTATTATCAAAAATCATAATTTCATGTACTATTGCCTTTCCTTTCCTTCCACCTTCTAGTATTCTTATTTCTCCCTTGAACAATAGAATGCACTTTTTAAACAAACTTCCATTTAATTTCCTTTTCGTTTTTTTAGCTTATCCTCATCTCACTTTCTCACGACCTTTCTGATATAACCAACGATATTTCTAGAGGTAAACATCAGGGGCCTCTGCATACTCCTGACCCGGCAAACTTATTTATCAAAAATATACACATCTCTCGTTAAAGAAGGGAATTTGTTTCTGAAAACAATTCTCTCCAGCTTATGCTGATAATCTACCAGATTCAGCAATTCTGCCTCTAATTCAAAGGATTTGTTTACGCACAAGAAAAATAAATTTCCTAAGCCTCTATAAATACGCCACTATATCATCAGATTTACCAAACGCATTTAAAATTAGATGAAATCACTGGGATGTGTATGATATATTTTGCATACGCTCTTTACTGATTATGCACTTAAATTAGTTACAGCAGAATGCACAACTGAGGTTAACTGAAACGTTAACTAAGTTCATTTATACTAATGAAGAGTGAGTTAGCACTAAATTCAGAGTTTTTTGATGAATACCATATTTAATGGTTGCCTTAGAAGACATAACCTCTAATTCCCTATGAACTATGCCGTTCGATTTACAACATTTCTACCTACGTTAATTAAATATTTGAGAAACACATACCAAATGCTCAGAAGGCTTTTGTGTCTTTGGCCACAGCATGACTTAACTGTGCTGATCAGATAACCAGGGGTATAGGAAGCCTGTCCCTAATCCTTAGAGACTCAAGGCTTTCATCAAGCAGGAAATCCAACATAACAAACATCCATAAAAATGCTTATTAATTACATATTACTAAACATCTTTACATCAAAGCATATGAAAATTGACAATCAAACTTTCATAGGCATTACCCTTCAAATGGTCACACAAACTCACGTGCACACACACATTATATATATTGCTACATCTTCCCAAGCATCCAAGCTGCCAAACGCTTAATTCAAAGCTGAGAAATAAAATACAGTGTATTGCTTAGCACTGCCTGACAAGGAAGAGCGAAAGTAATACTGGCCCTTCCTTAAATCCATTAATTGCACTCTGTATATCTCGCCCACTTTCTCTCTTTGAACATGCGACTGAGAAGCCCTTTGTTTTCAGAACCCGAGTCTATCATGTACCGGGACTCTCCTAAAAATGTCATATCACAAGGATATCAAGAAATCCAACCAACTAGTTCCCTGCGAACAAACCCACGGCCTATAAGGCAAAACCAAAAATTTTTTCTGGGAACGAGGAAACGCTCCCCAAACCAAGCCTTAAGATTCACGCTGTTAGCCGGCCAAGTCCATGTATGAATTCAAACCTACGTCCTATGAGACAAAATTAAAATCAAACAAACTAGTTCCCTGCAAACAAATCACGTCCTACGGGGCGAACCAAGAAACCCCAACCTTCACGCTATACCCGGCCAAGTCAGTGCGGGGAATAAAATCCAAATTACGTCTTTCGAGACATATTAAAATTCGTTCATCATGAACAACCCTGAGTCTTTTAAGACACCTTAAGTCTTTCAGACACCCTGAGTCTTTTCAGACCCCCTGAGTCTTTCAAGAAACCCTGAAATTTAAGTCTTTTGAGCACTCCCTGAGTCTTTCGAGACACCCTGAGTTTTTAGAGACACCTTGAGTCTTTCAGAGACACCCTGAATCTTTCGAGACACCCTGAGTCTTTCGAGACACCCTGAGTCTTTTGAGACACCCTGAAATTTGAGTCTTTTGAGACACCCTAAGTCTTTCGAGACACCTTGAGTCTTTCAGACACCCTGAGTCTTTCAGACACCCTGAGTCTTTCGAGACACCCTGAGTCTTTTGAAGCACCCTGAGTCATCTCAGACACCCTGAGTCTTTCAAGGCACCCTGAAATTTGAGTCTTTTCAGGCATATTGATTGTCCATTTATGCATAAACCCTATGTTCTCCAGAACGCCCTATCCCTCCCACTACAGCCAGCCTCGTCTGTGGATGAATAAAGTCAAACCTAGTTCTATTTTGAACAAATGTAAGGGGTCACGCCCATATAAGCGTTATCTCAAGATGTAAGAGCCAATTAAAATGAGGACTTAAGGATCTACATGTCTGCTGGAAAGGACATCGGACTGTCAGGACTAGCCCTGAAGGACTGGTTCCAAGAGAGTAGACAATGCCAAGAAGGAATGAGAGGCAGAAAGGCAGGAGAAGGAGAGAGAAGGAATAGCCTGGGAGAAACGAGAAGAGGCAGAAAGGCAGGAAAAGGAGAAAGAAAGAATGGTCTGGGAGAAACGAGAAGAGGCAGAAAGGCAGGAAAAGGAGAAAAAAAGAGTAGCCCGGGAGAAACGAGAAGTGGCAGAAAGGCAGGAGAAGGAGAAAGAAAGAGCTCATCAATTTGCAATGGCAGCCCAAGGCATGTGCAACACACCAATTCCCTCTCCACATTCAACCCTCAGCAGTGTAGGTCCCCTCATAAGAAAATGGGACAAAGCTGAGCCTGAAGCCTGGCTAGACCATACTGAAAAGGTCCTGAGGACCAATCAGCCCTCTAATGAAGCAGCATCTCTGATCCTGGGACAGCACCTTAAAGGGAAAAGTGCCATTGCATTCAATGGTCTCCCACCTGAGGATCAAGGAAATCACACCCATGTCCGCTAAGCCATCATACAGACTTCTGAGATAACTTCCGGCCATTGGAGGAAAAGGTGGAGAAATATGCCAAAGCAATCATGCCAAACCTGGTCTGAGTGGGGTTTTAAAGAGACCGAAGCCTTAAAACGATGGCTAGAATCTCTCAAAGCCACCAGTGCAGAGGAAACCCTCGAACTCTTCCAGCTCAGGGACTTTTTACATTATGCCCAGACAGCTCTTGCCACCCACCTGTGCGACAAGGTGCCTAAGATGGTGGTTGAGTGCTGTTGTTGGGCTGACATCTGGGATATGAATCATCCCCATCTTAATTCCCATGGAAGAAAATTATGTCCCTCCTCACCTGCCTCAACCAACTCCCAGCAACCTCCCAAGAATGAGCACACCCAGAAGAAGCACATTGTATGTGGGTTCTGCAAGAAAGCTGGACATTCCACAGAGCAGCTCCAAAACAAGCCCCAGACACTGCCCATGGTGCCTTTCAAACCTTCTCCTGGATTCTCCTAACCACAGTCACAGTGGAAACTCAGCCAAAGGTGCGGCCTTGCAAACCATGCCTGAGTTGGTCATGGTAACCTGCTAGCCTATCATGCCCACTACTACCTCTTCCTCTCTTCCCCGGTCCCCCGTGGACACGACCATGAGTAAGGATTCTGCCATGTCTCAAATGGCCGATGAACTCACGGAACTGCAACGACTTGGGGTAGTGACTGTAACAGATGCCCCGGCTTCGGCTGCCAAAGAAGCCGACACAGGTGGTACTCCAATGTCCCCCTTGTGCTCAATTCGATCAATTCCCCTACCAAGGAGAACCATCAACCTAAAGAGACCTGCGGCAGAAATCACGGGAGTAGGTAATGCCAGGTAGTCTAAAGGGAGCTGCTGAGCTCTCCTGGTACCAGTGCAAATCTGGCACAGTGCCACCATTTTATCATACGAAGCTCTTTGGCAACTCTATCCAGAAAGAGAATGCCCGAGTCTTCTCCTGTTTCTTTTCCTTAAGATCCTGTACATTATTCTCTTTCTTTGACATTTTCCTTTGTTTTTCTTCCTTGCTTTTCCCTTTGAGTACCCCTCTTATTTATTTTTCATGGCTTGCCAAGGCACAAATTTTTCTTTACTTTCCACTCTGCAAATTGACAGACATTTCAAATTCATAAGTCCTGTGACTTCCCTCTCATGCCTATAAATGCATGATACATTTTAAAATCATATATGCCAAAGCCATGAAGTATTATCATATAAGTGCAACCTTGGCATGGTGCCATTATCATAGATATTGGCGGATAATCCTGTCGGAGGAGTCGTGTCTTTTGACTGCTTTGAAGCCCCTTGGAAAAAAGACTTAACCTAAGCCATTTTCATAGGCTAAAGAGTATAATTCCAGCATATTAATCATCATTTTTCTTTACCAATCATTACTCATTCTGGACTCTATCATTTGTCTTTTTTGTTATTCCCTTGTAATTTAAATCCCGAGTCCATGACTCGGAAATACTGTTTACTTTACATATTTGTCTGTCCTTCGTGCCCATAAGCACTACTGACCTCAGTGCCACGTCAGGCACTGTGCCATTGACTAACTAACATGGCAGCACCTAACCGAGAACCATGTATACTTTGTTGTAATGCATCATCAAGCCAAACTAACTATATGCCTTTGACTGTAATAATTACTACTAAAAGTTAAGTACATGATTATTTTAAGATTTACCTTAAGGAAATCACTTACAGTTATCATATTTTAATATTTACAAGACCTTTCTCATACTTGTAATGGCTCCTGTTTTAAAACGACAGTAGCTTATGATTTATTGTATTTCAGTATTTACGACAATTTACTCATAGTTCCTTAACAAGTTCCTGTTTAAGAGTAACATTAATTCAATGTTAAAACCTTTTCTTTCACTCTGCGATTAATGTAAAATGTTGAATGTTTTGTAAAGTAAATTTTTCAAATATCTCATATGTAGGAGAGAAGTTTAAGTTAATAAGAATACATGAGTGCCATTAAGGAGAAAAGTAGAGTAATGTAAAGCATTGTCAGCTGACTCCTTGGTTTAGTAGACAATCGCACCTGAGTGAAGGTGCGAGATGTCAATTTCGGCAGTGATTTGCTACATCTTCCCAAGCATCCGAGCTACCAAATGCTTAATTTACAGCTGAAAAATAAAAATACAGTACATTGCTTAGCGCTGCGTGACAAGGAAGGGCAAAAAGAATATTGGCCCCCCCTTAAATCTGTTAATTGCACTCTGAATATCTCGCACGCTTTCTCTGAACATGTGACTCTGGGAAGCCTTTTGTTTTCAGAACACAAGGCCGTGAGGAGATTAACTTCCGGCGAGAGGCAGAATAAACCAGATTAAGAGAGAGCCGTGGGTCCTATAGGAACACTAGGAATGGGCTAACCACGAGGTGACCTGCAATTCAGATGATACGTGCGCATAGGGGAATAACACTAGCCCCATCTTCATGAGGAAAGCATCATAATCCCCCACCCGAGGTCTTAAAAAGCCTGGCAGAAGGAACGAGAAGTTAGAGACATAGCTGGACGCGAGGGAGACGCCATCCAATCTTTGCATTCCCGCCTCCTTCAGAGTGCCATGCCCTTACCAAGTGATTCTATTTTGTAGAGGGCCTTAGTATTCTTACCAGTGAAGCCTTTTAGCACTCCGCCGCCATTACCCATGCTGAAGCCACCTCTTCTATAAGGTAAAGTGATCAGTTGCAAAGGTTCTTTTCATTCCTAATTCCATTTCTGAGTGCCAGTATTTCCATATTAACCTCGCCTTATTAGGGCAGTGCTATGAAAATTCCAGTGTTTGAGTAATTGTTCATTTAATGTAAATATACGTAATCATAAACTTACCCCAATGTGTTTTGCTTAAAATTGCCTTGTGAGTAGAGCCCTCAGCTCAGATATATTTCCCCTTTTCTTTGTTTTTTACAATTTCCTGAATCAACAGCAGTCAGATATTATTATATAAATATTGAAGCAAGAAATGAAATCATTCATTTAGAGATTATAACTGACTCATGATAAGCATTTTCCCTGTTAAAATTGTATATATATATATATATATATATATATATATATATATATATATATATATATATATATATATATATATATATATATATATATATATATATATATATATATATATATATATATATATATATATATATATATATATATATATATATATACAGCAGGGATGAAAGTCTCCCAGCACTTCTCACACACATACAATTTCTATGGCAAACTGCTGGCTAACTGCTAACGGCCCAACTACATACCGTTTGACTGCCAACTGCCTCCCCAACTAACTGCCCAATGGCTACTTTGAGATCTCCTGTCCTTCTCTTTTTAAGGCCTTGGCTGAGTGTCATAGTTGCGTGCAAACGTCTGCCGAGAATTGTGGCTGTGTTCAAACGATGTGTCACTTGCCAGGTGTCCCAGCCATCTCTCGGTGTCTTCTCAGGTATCCTGAAGAGGAAAGACAATTCAGCAGCTTAATCTGCCCTTAGAGAGGTTGTTTTAAGCAGCTTAGTTGGGCTAAGCTGCTTAAGGGAGTGGCACCCAGCCTCGTATCTTTGCCCTTTTAACCATGCCATCTCAATATCTGTTTCAGGTAAAGAAGGGGACACATCGAAATGTTGATAACTCTGTTTTGATATCTAGGTCAACTGGGATTGGGTATGCAGCGACGCTTCTACTTTCAATAAACTAAGTGCAAATTAAGGTTGTCTGTGCAGCGACTTCTTGTATTGTAATAGCTCCCCACCAAAGACATCATACGCACCTTCTTCGGGTGCGCATGTTGATATTCAAGAAGTCGGCACAGATGCTTTACTTTACTTTATTTCCAACACAAAATGGAAAGAAGTTTTACTTTACTTTATTTCCCAACACAAAAATAGAAAGAAGTTTTACTTTACTTTATTTCCAACATACATTAATATTAAACTACTTTAACATGGCACATTAATTTCCTTCAAATTTACAGTACATGTTACTTTAAGATTACGAGGATAAGGTAATGTTGAGGCAGGTGACAAAATGTAAGAATTAATTTACATATAAGTTCCTTAATTCTAAATAAACAGAGGCATGTGGTTAGTATTCCTTGAAGAGGCGGTGTAATGATAACACAGCGTCTATTTCTTTAAATGTCATCCCCTTTACGAGATATTGTAATGACGATACCCAGTTCGCATTGCTCAGTGCTTAGCTAACAGTTCAAAGGATTGCCAACCCGACGGCTGACAACTTACACTGGGGAATTTTGACAGCTGTGGGCGAGCGAGAGTATTCGCGAATTTTAATTCGTTAACTTTAAACCCCGCTAATTTTATGCTTCCACGGCCCATAACTTGGGCAAAGGCTATAAATAGATACTTGCTCAATGTTATGACGAGATAAGCCGACAAATGATGAGGGGTCTGGGACAAAATAGAGTGCATAGGAAAAAAAATAAAAACAAAAGGAAAAATTAACAGAATGATACAAGTGAGGGGCGTGACCACGTCCAAAAGGGCAGGACACGTCTTTTGGATTTTAAAAATAACAAGGCCAGGAGTTTATGACTCGCGATTCATTAAAAGTAGATACACAGAAAAATAAATAAATGAATAAAAGAGTAAATGATGTGTGCAGAACAGCCAATGAAAGCAGAGTGACATATTTAGTGTTTATGCAAGAATTTATCGTCCGTCACATATAAACTACGGCCTGGACTATCTCTCAGCCCATGCCTTCAGGAAGAGCTGACATGCATGCCCTGTGCCAAAGTATGGGCACAAGGGCATGCCACTTCCCACTCTGTTATTCTTACTGCTTTATAACAAAATGATTTATGTATTTAGAGGGGAATGGTATCCCGTATTTTAATTGCCTCTTGTGGTCATAATTTAAGAAAAGCTTAAAGGAAAGATCAACAGAGAAGGATAAGTGATAGAAATTCCAGAGGAATGGAAGAAGATAGTGGAGGGTCTTGACATCCTCTTCTGGATTAGAGGTGCCAAGACCTTCAAAAGATGAAGGGGTGGCACAGGTGCCAGGAGAGCTCTAGAGCTCTTTGTAGACTACCTGGAATTTCCCACATCCATGGTAATTCCGCCACGAACCTCTTCTAGTCGTCCTCGGCCGGCGAATCGGAGTGCCAGAGGCCGGAGGGTGGCATGGAGTGCCACCTGTGTCAGCTGCTGTGACAGTGGCCCGGCTATTAATTTTCACTGCTCACAGAGTTCATCAGCCCAGCGGGCGGCGAGAGAGCAGAGATGGTCGGCGGGGGCATAGCTGACTCATAGGCAGTGGTGACCAGCTCAGGCACGGGTTGCGAGGCTGCACCTTCAGGTGAACTTCCACTGTGGTCGAGAGGAACTGTCTCTCTTACCGACACTAGTAGCGGTGCCAGGCCAGGAGAAGAGAGGAGGTCCTGAGTTAGAACCCTTGAATGGAGATTGGAGGCATGCTTTGGCACTGGTACTAAGGTAGGGTCAGTGGTTTCTTGTGCTCGTCGGTCAGGAAAAACAGAGCTTGGCACTGCTCGGTGCATGCAAGTGGTACTGGCAGGGATTTGGCATCTCCTGGAGGGAGATCTGATTGGAGCCCTGGCACTGGCACTGAGGCAGGGCCTGGCACTGGAATTGGATCAGGAATTGATCGAGGGGGCCACTGTACATCGTACTCAGGTGGCACTGGTAGGAACTTCATGACCTTATGGTACCCAGGGGGCTCCAGTCCTGACTGGGGGAAAAGAGGGGGAGGATTACTCACGCCCAAAGAATGAGTTGGTGAATATGGACCCCTGGATTGTCGTGACTTCTGTGGGGACTGAAAGTCCTGTCCCAGGATGAAGTTATAGCCTCCAGGAAGATAGCTTGCTACTGCACGATTGCAAATTTTTGATTGATGAGGTCTTGTGACTCAATTGGACTGTAGGGAGTATCATTTTAAATTGATTTACTCCCTCGATCGTAACGAGTTTTAATCTATTCACAGTAGCTCCATAGGGAACTCTATCCCTTCATATGAGGGATATTTGCGTGCCAGAGTCATTGAATGCCTTGACTCGGCACGCGGGGTTGCTGCCTGGGGAGGGGCCACATGTATGGGACCTTTGGCGGGAGGGCCCAAGGACTTGGGATTCGTGACTGCCAAGGCGACGGCGGAGTATTGGACTTATTATTTTTAGGGCATTTTGCCCATGAGGGAGAGTGGCATTAACCTTGCACGCCATGCAAAAGGTTTGGCTAAAATCTCTTCGCACTACCCCTGTGAAGGCCGCAGGCGAGCTATTGGGTGGTTTTCCGGGAGAAAGAAGCGCTGTTTGCTTGTTTTGGCACTGACCAGAGGAATGTCCCATCTTTTTGCAATAATGGCAAGTTAGGGGCTTGCCCGAATTTCCATTCTTATGGGGATTTGATCCTCCAAAGAGGGGCGGGGAATTTATCTTCTGCCCCATGGATCCTTCCTGAGGGTGGTGAGTATCCCACATGTCTGCTATCTGGCAACACTCGGTGAGTGTTGCAGGGGCTTTTTCTACTACATAAGTGGCCAGGGTAGGAGGGGCATAGTGCAGGAAATGCTCAAATTTAAATTTCTCAAGTACCTCAGCGGCGCTAGTGGCTCCTTCGGACTCGAGCCATTTTGCTAATGCCCACTCAGAATGGTATGCCGAATCAGACCATGTCTGGCCTGCTTCTCTTGGCTGCTCTCTCCAACGCCTCCTCCACCACTCGGGGGTAACCTCGTACGCCTTGGTAACCGCTTGGCGTATGGCTTCTCAGTTTCCCCGATCCTCTGCCAAAAGGGCATGGTAGGCAACAAGTGCCTTCCTTCCCAGGAATTTAGTGAGAACAAGGGAGAGTTCCATGGGGGGAGAGGATGTAGCACTCCAGGACTCTTTCGGCCCTCTCAATCCATACTTCAGGTTCTGCCTCTGTCCATTTTGGTATGAACGAGTGAGTTTGGCTGAGGGCACTCATTCCTGCCACAGGAGGTGGGGTGGCGTTCTGTCGTTCTAACATCTGGAGATCATGGGCTTGCCGCTGCTCTCGTTCCTCCCTCTCTTTCTCCTCTCTCTTCCCCTGGCAATCTTCTCTTTCTTTCTCTCTTGCCGTTCTATTTCCTCTCTCTTTTGCTGGGCGATTCTTTCTTTCTCCCTCTCTTGCCGTTCTATCTCCTCTCTTTTCTCCTGGGCAATTCTCTCTTTCTCTCTCTCTTGCCTCTCCGTCTCCTCTCTCTTTGCTCTCCCTTGCCATTCTATCTCCTCTCTTTTCACCTGGACAATTCTCTCTTTCTCTCTCTCTTGCCTCTCCACTTCTCTTTCTGCCTTGGCATCATCCACTCTCTCTTGAACCATTCCCTCAGGGCTTGTCCTGATAATCCCATGTCCTTTCCAGCAGACATGTAGAATTTGAAGTCCTCATTTTGTTGGGCTCTGGCAGTAGCCATCTTGAAATAATGGTTATATGGACTGGACCCACTAGCGAATCAAATATGTCTGAGAAGACTTGGCTGGCTGTAGCATGAAATTAAGGTGTTGTTCTAATGAAATGGAATGATCAGTCGTGTAAGGGCTTGAATGTGTGTGAAATACACTAATATAAGGTTTCAAAAGGAATTGGATTTTGGTTTTCCCGTAGGAATTAGAACTTCTCTCCTCGTAAGACGTACAATTTAGTGGAGTCTCGTAAGACTTGGAATTTGGTTTGCCCATAGGACTTGGAAATTCTCACCTCGTAAGATGTAGAATTTTTAATGAAGCCTCTTAAGACTTGAATTGGAATCCGTCCCTTAGGGCTGAGAAATTGGGTTGGTCTCGTAAGACTCGAAAATAGGATTTGTCCCGTAGGACTTGGAAGTTACTAACGGGATAAAACCCCCACCCAAAAAAAAATTTCTTTGCTAAGAATGTAGGTTCACGGGGAGAGGGGTGAAGGTCATCTGATGCTCACCAAAGTTATTTTTAGACTCTCTGTGAATGAACATGTCTATTTATAAACAGTCTGGGACTCCGGGGAATTTCCCGGGATGAGCGGATAACAGTAAAATGACCTCATAGTTTTCCCTAGAAGCAGAGTTCAAAATTTTGCTTTCCTAATACCTGGTTTAAATTCTAGCTATTCTGAGAGAGAGTATTTCAGCCATACAGCTGACTTCGTCTTGCCCCATGTGGGAATTTATTTGCACCTAAATAATTTGCTAATCCAAAATGCGAAGCAACAGAGTAATGTCTGTTGCACTATTCCTTGAACAGAAAACTGGCAAATATTTTAACATAGAGGAATTTTGCACTATTCCTCAAACAAAAATGGTTAGCACTTATTATTTCCTAAATACCTATCCTAAAAGGCATGCATTAACAAATCTAATATGGCGGTTCTCTTCTCTCAGTGAATACATGCGTCCCTATTCCTAATTCCTAGGAACAGTCATGATTGTAAAAAAAATTTTTGCTAAGATAAACAGATTACTTAAGTGGAACTCTCTTGGTCTGTGCTCTTGGTACCAGGTTCGGAATTTGTCTCGCACCCAGGTTAGCTTTGCTAATCGCTGCTTTGGCTAGTTGCAAATGCACAAAGCAACAATAGCAGGGAAGAATGCAAGATCTATGGGAAGATCGCCATTTTTACGAATTTCCCTTGGGTTATATGATTTCTAGTGATTTTTACAGACCGGCGATGGAAACTATTTATTTGGCCTTGGAGTATTGACTTATGTAAAGGGAAATCATAAAAATCAAAGAAAAAGGGATGATTTTAGGAGCTGAGGGCTCTACTTCACGAGGGAATGTTATGTAACCACTTTGGTTAAATTAAATAATTATATTTACAAAAGGAATCAAAAGGAAAAAAGGGTTAAATGAATTATTAGGAGGCTTGCAACTCCTGAAGATCTTCCTACTGAAGTCTTGAATGGTGGCAAGGCACAGTCCAAGATGAGTCCACAGCAATGGCCCTCTGCAATGGAGAGGTACACATTACACTCCAGTAAAGGAAATATAATACATACAATGACTCGAGGCTGCACTGATGGTGCCAAGGACCCAAGGAATGAATGAACACTTTATACTGAGACACAGAACATTGGCAATGGCACTGGATAACAGGGCACAAGGACAAGCTGAATGCTGACGCTCAAATAACACTTCCAAAGGGCAAATTGTCGTGACTGAAAAGTCTTTACTCGCACGTTACCTTAGGGGAAGTGGGTCTCTGGCGATGAATGACGAGGGGCAATCACACATATGGTCCTTCACGCAATCACTTGGACATCTCCACTTAAGATGGTACCGAGTCTGGAGTCAAACAGT